>JAQQSK010000380.1:0-21081 GCA_028658325.1 Potorous gilbertii
GGAACACTGAACTTTGGACTATTTACATGGGATCTACAAATTCTGCTCCTGAGGGAGGAGAAGCCAGGGGTCTTGTGGAATACAGCAGGAAATAAGGATGGTCAGATATATTTTTCAGCTAAATATATCATGTAGAGCTTAGTTTGATATGGAAAAAAAATCTCTGCAAGTGATCATTTTCTTTGCTATGTATATATATATATATATATATATATATATATATATATATGTGTGTGTGTGTGTGTGTGTGTGTGTGTGTGTGTGTGTGTGTGTGCATGTGTGTGTATGTATATATTTATCTATTTATTTATATGTAAAATTTCTATTTTAGGTGGAGGGAATAACCATTTATAAGAAGCCTACTATGTGCCAGAAATATGCATTACAAAGCTTGTGTCACTTGATCCTCACACAACTACCCTATGAAATAGGTGCCACTATAATCCCCATTTTATAGTTGAGGAAACTGAGGCAAGCAAGGTTGACTTGCCCTGGGTCACACATCTAGTAAATGTCTAATACTCAAGTCTTCCTGAAGCCAACTACAGTAACCTATTCACTGTGCTACTTAGTTGCCTCTAAAGGAATAGAAATTTTGATATCAAGATCATCGCGTTGAACTCCCCCCTCATGTGATAATGAAAGTGACACAAAACACAGTTTGGAAAATGAGACCATGTATGCAATTATCACTTTAGATTTCCTTAAGGCATCTGATAAAGTCTGTTACAATAACCTCTTGGTACAGATTGAGATGTTGATAATGAAGGTGTGGACCAACTCTTAGCAGTACTGGACTTTAGTGTTATTTTTAATGAAATAACAGACTAGCATTACATAAAAAAAAAGTCTGCTGCCATCTGGAATATTATAACCATATGAGGAGAAGTTCAACACCCCAAATGAAAGATGAAGGGTGGGGTGGAAAGATGAGGAAGCAAGGATAACAGAGGAGAGCATAGAAAGGGGAGATGGATGCACCACCACTGCATGCTTCGCTACCTTTCCCTTTTGAAGGACATTGCCATTAGGACTGAGAAGCTCAGTCTACCATGCTGTCCCTCTTTCCTTTACTGTCTCCCCCTACTCCAAATGATTAGTGTTTTGGGATGTTGTTTTTTCTCCACTGTTTATTGAGAAGGAAAAAGTGAATGTACAGATTTATGTTCTACAGATCAGTGAAAAATTTTTAAAATATATAGACCATTTATAATATACAGACCCAGAGAAGGTCATCAGACAAAAGCAAAAAGAAGAAAAATGCTGCATCCCAGATGTTGGAAATGCACACCTTCTAGACCTAAGTTGGCCTTTGCTGATTCTCTCTTGGCATGGAGAGATTATACTTGCCTGGCTACGTGTACAAGCATCATTTGTCTCATTAGGATCCTCCCTATGATTTGGGATCCCCTTCTTTACCTCATCCCTCTACCTTTGACTCACAAGGTGGAGATCATTTTGTTACCATAAGCTTATTTTCAGATACTGAGAAAATTTCTTGATGGCATTGATGAGGTTTCCACCAGTGTCTACTATGTCTGCATAGATTAAATACCAGAGTATGTTATCCTTCCTCTCACTATGGGAAAAGTAATCACATACAAGTAAGGTTTTCAACCCAACACCTCTAAAAGAGACCTCAAAATTTCATCTCCCCAAGATACAGAAAATAGCCCTCTAGTACATCTAACAAAACCATATCCTTCCTACAGCCCCCTTTGTAAAGTCTATAATTTTCTCAGTGAATATGCTCTGGTCTATGATTGAAAAAAAAATTCTCATGTTTTGGGAGAGGCCTCTGTGAGGGACAAGTGAATACAAGGAATAGAACAGGGAGAAGCAGGGTTGAAAGGCTCAGTTAGCTCATGTCTAGGGTCTCCACAAAAGTAAGTGTAGATGGAATTAGAATAAAATGTGAATCAGTATAGGATTGTTATTTCTTTCTCCCACACAATGCTTAAAAATGGAAAATCTTATACATGTCCACTGGCAAAAACTTAAAATACTAAGCATAACCCACAACTCTAATGATATTCTCTCAGGAGCTTGATATCTGAATGAGCTATTTCACTTTTCTCCTTGACTCTGCATTGTCCAGACAATTACCTCAAGCCCCACATCTTCTGGTAAGTCTGCCAAGGTTTGGCCTCAACCTCCTATCACTGGTAATCTGTGAGCCAGATATGACTGCAGAAAGCTCTTTCTACTGCCAATGAGCTCCAACTAAGAACCCCAGGATGTTCTAAAGGCCTATCTCAGGACCATTATTGGTCAGTTTTCCTCAGACATAGAAATATGAAGCAGAGGAACCCAAGAACAAGTCTCAGACTGGTCTAAGCAACTAATGGTCTCATATGTGAAGATTTACCATTGCTGACAAAGTGTGTTTAGGGATGCCCATCTCACCTCTTCATGAGAATTCCCAGAAAGAGAAGGTTCTAAGCCACAAGTCAAAAGGAGAGAAAGAAAGGTGCAACAGTGGAAGTTGTCTCTCTGTTTAAAATCTGTTGAATGGGTTGTTCTCCCTGGCTCAGTGGCCAGTCCTCTTTGAATCATCCCTGTGCCTCTGATATCAACACAAGTACCATGGGAATGCTGCTTCATAAAAAATACTTAGCCCTTCAACGTAGAGTACATATTACACAAATTTCTGAGTGAGTTCAGGTTCCTATTCTTCAGTGGAACATTCTCCAGCCAGAGTAGAGCATCAGATGCCTGTGATTTTTGCCAAAAAATCATTCTACTTTTGTAATGCCCCCTCCCTGAAACTCATGCCCAATACACAGCATCAGTTACACCAGTTGCCACTCCAGAGCCAACTGCCCTTCTACAGGCAGCAAGAGGGTACAGTTGATGGAATGCTGGGCCTGAGGTCAGGAACGCATGGGTGGAAATCCAACTTCAGACAGTTACTCACTATGGGATCATGGAGAAGTTACTTAACCTCTCTGTGCCTTGGTTTCCTCAAGTACAACACAGGGACAATAACAATCGTATCTACCTTCCAGGGTGGATGTGGGGATCAAAAGAGACAATATTTTTACAGCACTCAGCACAGTGTCAGGCATAGTGGCTACTCTTTAAGCACTCATGTCCTGCCTTTGTTCCTTTAATTCCAGAATTCCAAGGGTCACCTTGTGGCTTTGCATGAGCAGCTGATCTTGGCTCTGTCTCCTTCACATCCCATACCACACAAACTGGTCTCTATGCTGTTTATTCCCTCATTCCAACAAAGCATGATCAGTCACATACCAGAGACTCCTTTGTGAAAGAACAAAAACAGGAAAGAGAGTCACAGGAAATTTATCTACCAGGAGAATAACCCATGGCACCAGGGGCCTCAGGTCAAAGACACCCTCAGAGACTGTCCCGGATACTTTCTTGTACAAACACCCTGCTCTTTCCTCAGCCTCATTTTTCCCTTCACAATAGCCTTTGGCTCCAGATCATCCCAATGTTTACAGAAGGGCTGCTAACAGTCCAGCCTCCATTCAAAGATTTCTTCCATGTTTCTACCTTCACATAGTGTTCTAGAACTCCACCTACTTAGTGACTTTCACCAAGCCCTGTCACCTGACCCATCCCTACCCAATGATCTCCCCAAATTTCAAAACCACTGACTTAGCTGTCTGTAACTTAATTTTCATTTTCACTTTAGGTAGAACACAGAAACTACCCCCACTCCAGAAGAGCTCTCCTAAGTGCCAAGGTAGGCAATGTCATAAATAGTATGAGTGACCTTCCATAAGTCTCCTTCTGTCTTTTTGCTATTTTTCTTATGATACAATGTGTATATTGGGTATATACAATGTGGAGTGGGATGTAGTGGTGGGGTGGGTGGAATTTTGGACTTCATCATCTCCAAGATGCTATCCTTCTATGTGACTCCACAATACTAGAATTTCCCACTCCCTTACCTCCCCCACTCAATACATTTCAGAGGAAATGGACCAGAAAGACTGATGGCCTTGAGAGATGATTTCTGGGAAGTCCCTAGGGTCTGCTGGGAGTGGAGGAAGTGCAGGTGCAGGTGTGTGTGTGTGTGTGTGTGTGAATTTTCCATGCAGGGAAGTATACTAGTGAGTGGAGCACAGATGAGGTAATAGATAGGGGGTTGTAATCAACAGACTTGGGCTTTTATTTCTTTGGTGACACTAACTTTGTGACTATGGGAAAATCCCTTAAGCTCTTTGATACTTAGTTTCCACATCTTTAAAATGGCAATCGTAAAACCTACTGAAGTTGTAGCACCTGTTTCTGAGAATTCTTATTAGATGTATTTGAAATAATATCTGTAAAATGTTTTGCAGTTTCCAAATTATGATACAAAATATTAATCACTATTATTGAAAAGAAAGGACCAGTTTTTAAACTCTTAGTCTTTGTAAGACCCAATGTCTCTCAATATCAGATACTTCCAAATGAATATAAAGTATGAGCTCTCATCAGATCATCATTAGACACTGTAATTCTTCAGGATTCTGAATGGACAAAATGTCTCTGCACCCAAACTGGGCTAAAGAATTTAAGAGTTGAGGGTATTTCAGGACCAATGGGATTAAGGGGACTCAAGGAATGAGGGACGGAAATGATGGAGGGAGAAGGGTGTAGTTCAATGACTGAAAATTTGTTCAGAGCAAGAAAGGAAGAAAAATGAGACTTTGGAAGGAGTCCCAAAGAAGAAGCCATTAACTAGGAGAGAGGAAGTCATTAACTAGGACTAGGGAATAATCAATTCAGTAGCAAATTAGGAATTGTAATGCCAGTCACAAACAGTCCTCAGAAGAACTCTGAAAAGGAAGTGCTATCAATACCCTCCCATTTTACAGTTAAGGGAACTGAGGCAGACAATCAAGAAAATGAAGAGCAAAAGTGGTTTGGGTTTAAAGGCATAGTCAAGTAGCTTTATTTGGATCCCAAATGGCTTTATCAAAGTCTGGTTTATCAGAGCTACATTTCAAGACATCAGGGATGAAAACTACAAGAGACAAAAGAGCTAATTGCCTTAGCTTTAAAAAAATATATAGAATAAATAAATGTGGAAGAAAAAAATAAAGTCCCACCCCAAGAAATCTTGCAAAGTATAAGCAATCAAAGCTGCATATAAGGATATGACTCTACACATGGACAGAGGTAGAACAGGAGAATAGGGGAAGGAGATGAAGTGAAAGAGGTGGAGGGAGGAAATAGCAGCATTGTCCAAATGGAACAGCTCACTTGAGTCACCAGGGATCAGCTAGTACCACACAAAGATTGTTGTTTTCCCCTCATTCTCAGAGAAGACGAGTGAAACCAGGGGTGTGATGATTTGACTTTCAAGGGAATTGGACTTAAGTGAGGGAGGGCTGTGCCAACTCATCTGCCTCACTCTCTCCTCCAGAGTCAATTAAGTCCAGTGAAAAGACATTGACTGGGACGGCCTCCATCTTCTCAAGTTTAGCCACAAAAGAAGAGAAGAAATAGCCAGGACACATGAATGAAGTGTGCGGTTTTTGAGAATCACTAAGTAGACAGAGTGAGTTTGAAGATAAATAAGAGAGTGGGGGTGATAGAAAGGATCAATCTGCTGAACTAGAAGGGGAAAACTTGTGCAAGTAGAGAAGTTTGCTTTTGCTAAGATAAGGAAGGAGATGGTAGCAGAAGGCATCTGAGTGGTGTGAAATGCAGAGAAGGAAAGGTAGTTATCCATGAATGACCTCAGATTTTTCTGAAACATTTGTCAAGGTTCTCAAGTAGGAGAGTGGGAGAGGGGTAAACCGTGGAGGGTTTGAAGAGGGATAAAAAGGTTTGGAAGAACCACTGGGAAGAGTGGGATGGTGAGTTGATATGGGAGTTATGAAAGAATTGCACTGCTTGAGACCCAGTTGAGGTTATATACCATAAACCTAGTCGTCATGGTTCCATCATTTTCTCCAGCTTCATTAAGCAGTGCTGTGTAGCAGACAAGGAAGAAAAATGTGAGAGTGATCCAAGACTGAAAAATAGAAGAGCAAGGTTTGATAAGAGGATGAAGGGGTAAGGGACTGAGGAGATGAGGACAGTGTTGACTTAAACAAGTTTGCCAAGATATCAAGATGGGGAAAGGAAGAGAGTATAGCTAGTAGAGGGGTGATTACCTGAGAGAGAACTGAGGGCTTGACAGACTGGGAATCATGATGTGGATGAAGAACAAGGTTAGGTGTTGCAAGGCAGAAGGAAAGATGAAATGATAATAGATTATGATTAGATAAGGGAATTTCAAACTTTATGAGCACAGAATAGGTACCTGTGGAAGTGGCAAGATCAAGGGCATAATTTTTTTGTGGGTTGCTTAAGTTAGGCAGAGAGGTAACTGGTCAGGGCAATGAATAAGTTGAGGAACTAGGTTTAGGATGCCTGGGGACCCATCCATTTGTATCTATATCTCCATATATCTCTATTTCTATATATCTCTTGAGATATAAATACATACATATATATATATATATATGTTTGTGTGTGTGTATGTGTGCATAAATATAGGTATGTATGTATGTATATATGTTGAAGTCAACTAGTGTGAAAGCAGGAGTTGAGGACAGACTGTGAATCAAGCACTGAACTCATGAAATAAAGAAGGGGAGTGTACTGGAGGTCTATAGACTATGATTACCAGAAAGAAGTATGTGTTATATGTGGATTGAGTGAGCCTTGAAGGAGAAAAGATTACTGAGAGACTCCAGAGAAAAATCTGGAGACAGCAATGGGGAGCAAGAATATTCCAACTCTCTCGTCTTAACCAGTGAGTTGGAGAAAGAAATGTAAGTTCATCCAGTGTTGAAAAGAGTGGGCAGGGAGATTCTGTTATCAGGAGAAGGCCATATCTCAGTGAGGGCCAAAAGATGGAAGGGGGGGGTAAAGAAAAGGTTTACGTATCAAAGCAAGTTTCTTGTTTCAGGAGCAGGCATATCAGAGAGCACAGTAGAAGGAGTGGCTAACTGTACAATGGGATACTGGGTGGGGCTGAAGAGTAAAAGGAATAAGGGATCAGGCAAAGAAATATAGTGAATTGGGTTTAAATGATGAACATGGGTTTATAAATATTGGATTGGGAAAGGGTTGTGATCAGAGTGGTGTTTGTTAATTAATGAGGAATAAGTTTAGGTAGATTTTAATTTTCCATAAGAAGGAAGGAAACAAATTTTTATTCAGTACCTGCTATGTGCCAAACACTGCTAAACAATTTTAAAGTATCTCATTTAACCCTCACAAACACACTAGGAGTAAGTGCTGTCATTATCCCCATTTAAAGGTTGAGGGAACTAAGACAAAGGTTAAGTCACTTGCCCAGGTTCACACAGCTAATATACGTCTAAAGTTAGATTGAAAATCAGAAAAGCCTTCATCTTCTTAGAGGACTTGAGGTCCAATGCTCAATCTACTGCATCACTGAGGTGCCTTTGTTCACATGGTAGTTTAAAGTCCCTTTGGGATGTTCAATTATTACTGGACCCAGTAAGTCTAGCCTTAATCTCCATGTGCCTCAGATTCAGGGGAGCATCAGTCATGGTCCCAGCTCTTCCTTTCCTGGTCCTGTCACCAGGAAAGTCTTTGGCTAAAACTCCAACTCCACAGGTCCAATCTTAAAGTGTCAATCTGAGGACCAGGGCAGCTTAGTACCCCTGACTCATGATGCAGCTTCAAGGTGTACAATACCCAAAGGCACAAAACGGATTCATTCATTTGTCTAGAGCAGACCTGCCAACTTGGCAGTTGATAGAAGCCAAAATTAAAATAAGATGAAGTTCTTTACCTCAAAGGTAGGCTTTTACCTACTTACTTTCTAAGTAAAGGCAAGTAGAGACAGACTGAACATGGCTGATTGCTGCAGGTCATGTGACAAACAGAAGACAGTGGGCAGTGGCAGGCTGTCCAAAATTTCTTGGCAGGCTGCAGGCGAACTGAGGACAGTATGTTTTGTAGGCCTGATCCATAGAAAGCAAGTTTCATAGAACTACCTTTAACATTAAAGAAAAGAATAAATGGAATAGAAACTTTTGGACATAAGTCTCTGCCCAGAAGAATGAAAGGGAAGAGTGGAAGAGACAGTGGGAGGAGAAAAAAGAAATTTCTTCATTCACCCAGATTCATGGCTAGGGGAGAGAAATTCATCTATTAATGATCAGGCTTATCTTCTATTTTGTTGCTGCCTTGGCTTGGTTGAAGACCTTGGCTACCCCGGGGACATGGTCAATACCATTTCTACCTGCTCTGTCACAATCAGGGTTGGTCTCTCAATCACTTTCCTGAAATTCCAGAAAGACTCATTCACATCATCTCTGGAGTTGCATCATCCTAATCTGTTAATTCCCAAAATATGCCTGGGCAGGAAAATGAGAATAACTCTAAATGACAGAATTCTCAGAGAAGTTTTAAGCTACTTCCCCCTTGGGATCTCCAACATTACCTTCCTACCCAAAGAGGGATCAGATGTAGCATTACTTTTTGGTTTGTTTGTTTCCTAGGGTCTAATTAAGCATAGGGTGGAGAATCACAGCAAACTGAGAGATTGTGTTCTTTTTTTTTCTTCCCATAATCTTTCAAGTCATTCGATTTCTTATTATTTAACAACTTTTCCCAATAACTTCCTTCTTTGCCTCTTCTTTTTGTCTCCATATCTTCAATAACCCTTACAGAGCCACTTATTGCTCTAAGACTTCAGACCATTGGAGAAGACCGTCCCTGGAGCCGTTATGATCTAAGTGTCTTACAAGGCTGCATGTGATTCTGCCAATTTATGAACCAAGTGAGAAAATGATTACTGTTCACTTGTATTAATAATAATGAAAATGTATTAATAATAATAATAATTGTTCTTGGGGAGATCCAGGATGTTTCCCCCTCCTATTTCCCCCATTCTCTATGTCAAATCAGCCCCTGAAGAATGGGGCTGATAATGAGATTGGATTTAACATTCTCCTCAATCTTGTTCAGACCTCACCCAGCTGGGGAAGCTCATTGTGTTCTAGGAGGCTAGGGTGAGGGGGTTAGATGTTTAGATGACTGGGGGCTGGGTGTGACCTGGGAGTAAGAGTGATATAATCAAAGTCTCATTTCCTAACCCCTCCTTAGAACAGGTCCACCTTTCATTATAATATTCATCCTTCTCATTAATTGTTACCTAAGCAGAGTTGATTACCATCTGTAGAGAATACCCACTCTCCCAGGGGCATATAAGCATCAACAGGCTGCTACCATCCATCTTTGGCTTGTGAAAGACGATATTTTGATGTGGGAAGTGGCTGATATTATTCTCATGTGAGAAATTTCTTCATTTATTTGACACACATGATTCTAATGACTACTAAATTCATAGGGAAAATACCAAGGGCAGCAGCATTTTCACTTTGAACCCCTCCTTGTAAGGTGCTATAGAATACAATTAAGGAAGTGACATCCCAGGAACAATGTGGTTCAGAAGGAGCTGAGTGGTGTAGTCGATGTCAAAGTTGGAATCAGAAAGAACTGAGTTCACTTTCTGCCTCAGTCACTTACTGTGTGACCCTAGACAGTTCCTTGACCTTTAAGCTTCAGCTTGCTCATATGTAAAATGGGATTTACAACCGTACATGCTACAGAAAAATATTGCTGAGGATGAAGTGAGAGCAATTCAATTCAATAAATATTTATTAAGTGCCCTCTATGCGCCAAGCACTGGTCTAAGCATTAGGGAAGGAAGGAAGGAAGGAAGGAAGGAAGGAAGGAAGGAAGGGAGGGAGGAAGGAAAGTAAGAAGAAAGTAAGCAAGGAAGGGAAGAAAGAAGGGAGAAAGAAAGGAAAGAGAGAAGGGAGAACAAAATGAGGAAAGTAAAAAGGAGAATGCAGAAAGAAAGGGGAAGGAGAAGAAGGAGAGGGAGGAAAAGAGGAAGATGAAGAAAAAGAGAAGATAAGAAGGAAGGTAGGAAGAGAGGCAGGGAGGGTGGGGGAAGAGAGGGTGGGAGAGAGAAAGGGACGGAGGAAGGAAGGAGTATTTCCTAATTACCTACAATATTGCATATTTGCACATAATTGTTTGAAAACTGTTTTCCCCATTAGACTACAAGCTCCTTGAGATCATAGATTGCTTTTTGCCTTTTTTTGTATCACCTGCACTTAGAACAATATATGGCACACAGTAAACACTTAATAAATAATTATTGACTGATTGACTCCCCAAAATATTCAAAGAAGTGCCTCTGTACACCTTGCATACTAATATACTCCTTGTAACCTCCTCTATATAGTCTAACTTTATCCTCAATAAGTATACTCTGTTGTGAGGTTGGTGGACAGTTTCTAGGGTTTGAGTGGAGAAATCTGTGGGTGAGCAATAGGAACAAGAAGGGACCTGAGAGACCCAAGGATGGGTCTACTCATTGGAAAGACTGGAGTGTATTGGCCATGACCCCTGTTCTTCATATGATCAAGCATATCTCCATCCTCTGAACTGAGTAGGAACAAGGAAGCCCCTCTCTTCAGGAAAGATGTCCAGATATCTGACCTTCTAACTGGGAAGGAGATTCCCAAAGAACCATATGGAATGCTTTTTCCTGTGTCAGGAGAGGGTATGCAGGTCATATTCTCCTGAGTTGACATGATGTGTTTCAGGTGAGGAAGAGACAATTCCAATGGATCCACAGGTGGAAAGTATGATGAGGAACATCAGTGTCTTCTGGACAATGTCATACGTATTTTTTACATATGTCTTACTAGTCAACAGAAGTAAGTATGATGAAAAGTCAGGGCAAAAAATACCTCTTGAACCCAATCTGAAGTGGAAAGTTAGAGAAATTGATGCCTCCACCATTCCCCACACTTTTAGCCCAACAATAGCACCAGAAATCTCTAACATAAACACCCTTGAGTTTTTCTGTGGTGCCCTACTCATAAGGTAATAGAGACAGAAAAGTTAACATAGTACAATATGTATCATAGTCTTAGTTCCTTTTTCCTCTGAGTTCTGTAACTGGAGCTAAGGAATTATCTCTGAGTCCCTGGATCCTTGCACTAACAATTTCTGTCTATTGAGGTATTCAAAACATGGGTGCAAAGAAGTGGTAATGAGGTGTCTTTGAGGACCGTGGAATCATAAGTGATTCACATCTTTCCACTTCAGTGCTCTTCCATTGAGTTGTAGATTTGGGCCAGTAGTCATCTGCTATTAGACAGATTGGTTGGAGGAAACTCCCACTTCCAGTCTTTTGGGGGCATCCTGAGTGCTTTAGTCAGAGTGGACAATCAATGGCTTTAGGGTAGAGTCTGAGTGATTATACCCTTGACCATCTGTGTCCTCTTTCAGAACAAATTTTGAGACATGCCTTTTGGTGGCACTGGAATGGGATCCTGGCAGTGACATATTCAATGGAAGTAGGCGCTTGTATTTGTTATTTGTGGGCACGTCACAGTTGCCAAGGTAATGCTGACATGGGGGCAGGGATGAGGGGGCAGGGTAGTTGGACAATATTAAAGGTCTGCCTTCTTGATATACTGAGGGTCACCCTCCATCCTCATTCTGTTCTTACTCTAATCTCTGGAAAACCATTCTGTTCTTACTCTAATCTCTGGACTCCAAAGATTCCTTTTTACCTTTCAAAGACAAGTGTGACTTGCCCCAGTTTCCCACAGCTATATGTAGATTTCTCTTGTTCACATGCACAGTGGCCCAGAGATCTCTTGAGACATTTGGGAGTAGGAAGAGGGGAGGATTCTTGATGATGGAGCAAGTTTGTGTAATTTGGTATGTGAGGTAATCTAGAGGTGGGGGAGAAAGCCAGCTGTGGCCTGTGACTGCAGGTGGGAAAAGATTCAAATGGTTCCAGCCATTTTAGACATGGACTTGGGTAAAAGAAACTGCATAGTCTTCCTTGGACCAGTTTTTGAGAGGTGACAAGCCTTGGTCTGCTCTGCAGGGTTTATCGTCATGGAAGATTGGATGAACGGGATGACTTCGTTAATCATTTTTGTCTTCATCACATTCTTAGGAATGATGATTTTGAATATTCTACCTGATTATTTTATCTTCTTTTTTGTGACACTGATATTTTCAATGAATTTCTCCACTATTGAGAACATCATGTTTCTGCCACCAGTGCTAAAGATGTATTTTACGCAAATTCAGGCTGTCTTCTTACCTCGGTGATTCAGGTAACTGGGGCTTATTGGGCCAACTGACTGGCATACAGAAAAAGGCCAGATGTTCCTGGGGAAGGAGTTAAGCATTGTCTGGTGTTTAACCCAGAAGGTCACTGATGCTCAGTTTGGGAGAAAATGGGGAATATTCACAAAGGGGAGGCTAACAAAGATGAAGCCAGGGGAAAGGGATGGACCAAGGAAGAAGGTAGGCCAGGAGGTTTAGGACTTGATTTTGAGGTACCCATGGAAGAAGATGTAGGCTGGGACAAAAATCAACGTCATAGTCCCTTCATTTCTGCATCCCTAACCCTTCCCTCCATGTTTTTTTTTTCTTTCTCTATCTATATGCTCTTTCTTTTTTCCTTACTGTTTGTTTTGTCCTTTGTTCTTTCTGTCTAAAGCTGGAACTATCTCCCCACTAGCAGGAAAATATCCCTACATCCTCCCCTGAGAGGTGAACAGTGTTGCTTCTCACATTCTGTCTTTTCTTCCTTCTGTTTCCAGCTGATCCCCAACCTCACCATTGCTCAATGTTTCATTATAGTCATGCTCCTTCCCTGAGGTGGTTTCCCAAAGGGGAAAAGAGAACTGTACTTCTCTCCCCCTATCTCAAGGAAACCACAAGTCTCAGTGATCATACTTTTGTCTCCAATCTGTAGAAGCAATGTGTGAGCTTGACTCTACAAAGGGTGAGGAAACTTTCCATGTTGTCAATTTAGCCATAATAAAATAAGGCCACATTCAAGAAACATCAATTAGACATACTTTGAAAAGTGTATATTATTGTATAAAAATATCTAATATGTACTTAATAATTTCAAAAAATGAAAACTATTTATTAATTTTAAAGTTAACTAAGGCCAGATGAGGCCTTAAGGACATGGGTTCCCCATCACCCTAGACTTGACCTGCAAGCAACATACACCTCATGTCTCTCCCCTTCTGACCCCAGTGAATTTGCCTCTGTGGCTGGAACTTCTTTTCAGAGTTCTGTATCCTTTGATCATTCCCTTCTTCTTTCCTTACCCTTACCAAAAAATATTTCTTGCTGGAGTCAGGACTCTCGAGAAATCTTGAAATATATCCTGAGAAATCTAAAGTCTCATGTTTTTCCCTAGGAAAGATCTGGTTTTTCCATAACCAGAGTACAGTGATACCATTGCTGACATGGAGTACAAATGCTACCCCTGGAGCCCATCCTGCTTGATGCCCAGAAATCTGGAGTTCTATGAGGATCTTCTGAGAAACAGACTTGATTCTTTATCACCTTTATTCCTTATTTATAACGAAGACAGAGTGTGCCCAGAGGAGTCAGGACTCTCATTTAACACCCTGGACTACAGGGCTAACCAAATTTCTTCCAGTTATTACACAGCTGAATATTATGACTACTTTATGTCACTGAGCAGAAAATAAGTAAAAATGCTAGCATGTAAGCTTGTTTTCTGTAGACCCCCTGAAGGTACCTTCAGGACACTTCTGATAGCAGAGAGAATGACAGGAATTAGATGTACTTTGTCTTATTTCCACATGGTTCAGATGTCTTCCACTAGATCTTTATGGTGTGAAAGTTTTTATTTTGTATAGTTAGAATATTACAAGTATTCAATATAGTAACATTTTAAAAGTGTATACAAATTCAAAAATGTTAAAAATATTGTTCTTAATCAGTTGTTATGACTACGGTTTTTGAATCATTGATTGTCCAAGGTGAAAGAGACCTGAGTGAGATTAGACTTTTTCTATCTGACCTATGGGAGAAAACTAGGAACAATGAAGTAGATGTTATAAAGACACAAATATTAGTTTGATGACAGGTAAAACTTCCTAACAGTTATAGCTGTCCAAAAATAGAATGAGCCACTTCAGAGCATTGTGGATTCTCCATGGTAAGAGGTCATTAATGAAAAGATTTTGGGTTTTCTGTAGTAGGGATTGATTTCCATGCATGTGTTCCACCTTGAGAGTCCTTTTTACTCTAACACTGTGTGATTCTATGATGTAATACTATCTACACTTGAAAAAGAAATACCAACTACAGCATGCCTGACAAGTAGCCATCCAGCTTATGTTGAAGGCTTCAGTGAAAGGGAACCAACCACTCCCTGAGGCAGCCCATCGCACCTGTGGGCCAGCTCTAATTGCTAAGAAGCTTTTCTTGACCTCAAGCCTGAATATGATTCTAAATAATATGTACTTATTGATCCCAGCAAGAGAAGAAATCAAATGCCTCTTCAACATGGCATTTTTCAAGTATTTGCTTTTGCTCATTCCTGAATCTATCTCTGGTACTTTATCCATAGTACCACTTGGTGGATTTATTTTACAAAAACAACTTAAGAATAACTGGTTTCCCCAAAAGTAACTAAGACTGACTAACAAAAACCCTGAATTTCATAATCCAGAAAATACTACTGCCTAGAATTTTTCAATAGAAATAACAAAGCAATAGATTCTATAAATCACTTTCAAGAATGGGAAGATATGATTCAAAGTCTAAGGCATATAGTGGTTAAACTGTACTATTAATTGTTTTAATTGCTATCTTTTGATTTTACATCTGCTTCAGTTCCCATTTCATCCTTCTCCTGCCAAGCAAGACATCTTGTGCAACAAAGAGTAAGAAAAATATTTTTTAAATCATCTTAGCAAAGCTGACCAACACAGTAAAACCAAGTCTCTGAGTAGATGCAATGTCCTGCAAGAATGGAAAGAACTGAATTATCTCTTCATTTATATCAATTTTCTTCAATACAATCATTCATAATCCAAAGTTTGTTTGTGGTTGTCATTCTTTACAGTCATAGTACATATTGTTTCCTTGGTTCTCTTTAATTCACTTTACATCAATGTATATGTCTTCTCATGCTTCTTTACAGTTTTCTTAAAATGCTTAAAAGAAAATAATATTCTATTAAATTCATGTTTCACAATATTTTTAGCCATTTCATAATGAATTGCATCTACTTTTGATGGGATACAAGCCCAAGCTGAGACCAGGACTGTTTTGGTCCCATTTATCTGAAGGGCCCAGGAAAGGCTGGCCAGGGGGCTCCTTGAATTTCCCTTATTTCATTTGCAATTTTTTCTATTCCTCCCTTTATCTTATTACCAATCACTTCTTAGCATTCTCTTGAAGTCCAAGTCTCCCAGTTAGGATTGTGTATTGACTGGACTACTGGCCACTCCCATAAGGATCCTCCCTGGACTTGATTTGTATTGCAGGCTGACTTTCCCCTATCAAAACCATCCCTGGGACCCCCAAACTACTTGGCAACACCTGGATTCTTCCCTCAGTCTTTTTCTTTATTTAAGTTCCATCTCTCCTCAGTGAAGGCACTCAGATTCAATGCAGTTCAGATTCTGTCTAGCTGAGATTCTATCTGACCAGCTTTACAAATGCTTAGGCTCCTTAAGAGTCAACCCAATATAGGGAATCTTTAATAAACTTTGTTTTTTCTTTGGCTTTACAAAGGCTTGTGTTGAATTCATTTGAGTAGGACCAGGCATGTTGATATTTTGGGGTCCCATATCACCCTAAACCTCAACACCTTGTTTCCAGTTCTATGCTCCTACAGAAAACTACCATCAATATCTTGGTGTTATGTGCCTTTCTTTCTGTCCTTGCCTTCCTTATGGTATTTGCCTAACAGTGGGGGTTTAAGGTATAGGCATTTTAGTCATTTTTTGGCATGATTCCAAAATAGTTGCTAGAATATTTGAACCAATTTGCAGATCCCAAGCAGTGCCTCAGTGTCACTATCTTTCTACAGTTTCTGCAACATTGGATGTTCCTAATTCTTTGGTCACTTAGCCTTTAAGGAATAGTCCTTAGCCTCATATGTTTCTGTTACTTCCTGATATATACTGGATATCATACCCTTAAAAAAGAGACATTTGGTACAAAATTTTTCTGGTTGGCCACTTCATTTCTAATCCTGGTGATGTATATTTTATTCATGTAAAATGTTTTTAATTTCATGTAATGTTGGAGGGCCTAGAAAAGTCTAGCAAAGGTAAATGTTTTTCCTCAGCACCACTGCAGTATAATACTTGTGGCACTACAGTGGTGACACTGCTTTATAAACATTCCAAACTGGCTTTTGTGCTACTTTCCTTAAACCGTCAAAGAGATCATGTGACAGGATTTTACACAGTGAGGGTATGGTCCTATCTACATTACCTGCTAGGTGGGCACACTACCTAATGAGTTTCTTGAGAGCCTCAGGCACATGCATGAGAGGCTTTCCAAAAGATTGAAGTATTTCCTCTCTGTCAATAAACATTTAATAATTACCTTCTGAGGGGGGTGGAAGACCACCCAAGACCCCTGAGAAACCACAGAAGCTTCTCTAGGTAGAGACAGAAAAGAAAATTTATTACCAAATCTCATGAGAGTTGGGCATTCTCCTCACCAGGAGCAACTAGTGAAGGGAGGCGTTGCTATCCAACATAGAAGCAGGTTATATATGTCTACAGAATTACCCCACCCTGTCTTCTATCTTTTATCTGCGTTGGCCGTGTTAGGTGGCCTCACAATCTGCTGCCCCAAAGTAGGATGAGTTCTAGTCCAAATAAATGTGTAAGTTCTTATTTGGCACTAGATGAACTGATGTGGCAAGTAGAGCATTGAAAAGCCGTTAAAAAAAAACGGTTTTCCCCAAAATCATCTGATTCAGGGTAAATTGAAACTGAGGCCTCCAATCCCTCTTTTAGGCCTGGCTCAATTTTAGAGACTGTCTATTACTTTAGAATGAGAGAGCTTTAACTAACTCACATATTGCTACATGTTATATATTGTGCTAAGGAATGGGGATACAAAAGAAAGTAAAAGATAGTTCCTGCTCTCAAGGACTTCACAGCCTAATAAAGGAAGCAACATATAAATACTAATGTGCATGCGAATTATATCCATAATAAATGGGGAATAATCCACAGAGAGAAGGCTTAGAATTAAAAAGAGATAGAGAAAGGTTTCCTGTAGAGGGGAGGATTTTGAATGGACACTTGAAGGAATCCAGGAAAGCCAAGAGGTGGAGATGAGGGGAGTGAGCACCCAAGCATGCAGGTAATCAGAAAAAATGCCTGGAGTCAGGACATGGAATGTCTTGTTTGAGGGACATAAAGGAGGCCAGTGTGTCTGGATTTCATAGTATGTGTGTGTGACTGGTAAAGGAATCAATCTGAGAGTGGAATACTCTCATTTATTTATACTATCTATACTCACTCTGAGTCATCAAAACCCAGACAATGAGCAAGTAAGGTTTGGGCTTGATGTATTATTGACCAGTCAGTGAGAGCCAGAGTTATTTGAGTTCAAAGACATAGTCAAGTATCTATATTTGAATCCAAATGGGCTTTATTAAAGCCTGGTATATCAGAGCTGTATTTCAAAATATTATGAATGTTTAATTCATACTGAATGAACTATATGAGACAAAAAAAAGTTAATAGTCACATGTTTTAGAAACTGATAAATAGGGAAGAGGAAAAGAATATCTAGCCCCAAATTGCCAAGATATCTTGTGAAGTATATAAGCAGTCACATGCAGCCTTTTATACCTTTTAGATCACAAGGAATCCAGAAACTGCCTTCTTCAGTTGTCTGAAGTCTTAAACACAGCAAAAAGGTGGCTCCACCTGGGTTAGTGAAGATATGGAGAAGGAAGAGGCAAATGAAGGAAAACAAGCATACTTATTGGGAAAGTTGTTAGGTAAGAAGAAACTGAATGAGTTGAAAGATCATGGGAAGTAAAAAAAAAAAGGAATCTCTCAACTTTCAATGGTTCTCCTACCCCATTCTTAATTAGGCCCTGGGAAACAAAGTAAAGACAGGAGTGATATATGTGATCCCTCTCTTGGTAGGAGGACAATGTTGGAGATCTCAGGGGGGAAGTCGTTTAAAACTTCTCTGAGAATTCTGGGATTTGGGATTTTTCTCATTTTCTTGCTCAGAGAAATATTGGAAACTAGCAGAGGAGAACAATGAAATCCCAGTGATAGCTTGAATGATGCTTTCAGGAGTTTCATGACAGAGATAGGAACACAGACACTGCTTCTGGCAGAGGTGTCAGAGATGGAGTTGAGTATGTCACCAGGGTAACCAAGGTCTTCATCTGTCACAGGGAGTTGGTATGGCAGCACCAAAGCAGAAGATAAACCAGAGCATTAATAGATATCCTCCTTATCCCAGGTCATGAATCCAGGTGAATGAAGTATATTTCATTCCTCTCAACTTTTTCTTCCCATTTTCACTTTAATCCTTTTCGACAGATGCTTAAATCCAAAGTCTCCTATTCCATTAAACTGTTCTTTAATGTTTAAAGACATTTTTGTTAAGCCTGATTACTCTAGATAAAACAAATCAATCTCTATTGTTCTCTTGGGTTTTGTATACCCTGAAGCTGCCCCATGGCCAGGGGTGTCAAGCTGCCCTGATAGTGATACTGACACTTTAGGATTTGAACAGCTAGGCTATAACTTAAGCCCAAGACTCTTCTGGTGATAGGACCAGGTAAGGAAGAACTAGAACTGTGACTGATGCTCTACTGAATCTGAGGTACATAGAGATCAAAACTAAAGTAGCTGGCCCTGGCAACTGTTGAAAATCGTATTAGCTGCTGAAATGAAAGGGGAGGTAGCTGTCTCCCACTTTGTATCCTCTTGTGTGTGTTCATCTTTCATTGCCGAAGAAGACCATGTCATCAGAGAAATAATGACATGACTTGCACTTGACTTTGTTTTGAATGAGGGAGTGCTGTGCACCAGCCTCACTTGTCCTCCAGAGTCATCGGAATTCAGTGACCAGATATTCATCAGGAAGACTAGAGATGACCCAGGATTAGACAAGTGGGGTTAAGTGACTTACCCAAGGTCACATATATAGCAAGTGTGAAGTGTTTGAAGTGAAATTTCAACTCAGGTCCTCCTGACTTCAGTACTGGTGCTCTATCCACTATACTAAGGCTGAGTGGTTTAAGATGTCAGACTCAAGACTCTGTCTTCACTCTCTGAGTGTTCTGCTCTCCTTTTGGAGGGGTGGGTTCAAATCGCTTCTGATACTTTAACTGTATCCTCTTACTAAGAACTTAGACAAGCAAGCCTGGCCTTAAATCTTGTTCACTATTTGTGAGTGTGGCATAGAGCACTCCATGTGGAAGCACTTAATGCTTTCCATTTTTCCTTTGTATAGTTGACTTTATGACTGCAGTATGCTGACTAAATGTTCCTTTGATTGTGAAAAGCAGGTTTAATTGACTAAGAGAAGACAGTCTAAGAGTAGGGTAAGGTTCTAGAGTTATTGTATTTAACTTTGGATATTTTGATCAAGAGGCCATAGAAGTGTTACCACTTATAGCCATTCCATGAGATCTCTATTCTGGCCTACTGCCTTGGAGAAGGGCAATAACATGATTCCTTCAGTCTAATCACCCTTTCCTTACCTCTTTTAGAGGACTCCACCCTAAGGAACTAAAAACCCCTATATGAACAGCCATTTAAATGGTGCAGTACATAGAGCCATGCACCTGAAGTTTTTTAAGAAGTTTTAAGAAGTTTCAAGAACTTTCTAGACTTACAATCTAAATTTGAGCACATTAGCCATGAGAACCTGGGCAAGTAAATTCACTTTGGTCTGACTCAGTTCCCTCAACTGTAAAATGAGCATAATGACAACATTTATTTCTTAGTGTAACTGTGAGGATCAAATTGATGGAATTCAAATAAGTTACCTCCAGACTAAATACAGGCACTGCCCCTACCTACCCCTCACCCCCACATCCAATTTACATATTTGAAAATATTTGTATAATTTCATTCATCCACAGTCATACCACCCCTTTAGCCAAAGAAAGGATCACAATACTTATCAATATTGATCCAACAGGACAGCAATAGTTAACCAGTCAGAAAGCAGTACTATTCGGATGTTTAACCACCAATCCATAAAAAGGAACCTCCCCCATTATCTAATCCCTTAACAAACCTCCCCCCCCGCCCCGTTTGCCAAGGTTCTGGATAATGGATAATGTGTTCATACTTTTCCAGTCACAAATGGGATGAAACAAACCTCTATGCTTGCTCCCATGCTTTTTATCATGATATTTTTGGACATAGTTTCAAATGACTTCAGTGATGACCAACTCAGCATTGAAGTCACCTACTGCATTGATAGCAAATTCTTCAACTTGAAAAGGTCATGAGCCAAGACCAAAGTAGAGAGAGATTTGGTGCATGATTTTCTATTTGCAGATGATTGTGCACTCAACACATCCCTTGAAGCTGAGATTCAACAAAGTATGGTTTGATTCTCGCTGGTTGTGCTAAGTTTGGCCTCACAACTAACACCAAGAAAACAATGGTGGCTTCATCATTCAGACAAAGAACATCAAATAGAGAAGTTTTGAATACTGTACTGATAGAGGGTGCTGCTATATTTGTCCATGTGTAGAACATATTCTGGAGTTATAGTGGACTGCCCATACAAAAATGCAACTAAGAAAAATAAACTTGAACTTTAGAAACAATTGAGTTATATTATGGCACCCCTAATTAAATTGAAAGCTATCATGGGACTCCTTTTAAAGGCAAAGAAATAAATTTGTACAGTACGTATCATGATATTGAATGGATATATCATATTCCCTACTATCTCTCAAGCTGCAGGTTTAATAGAATGAATGGGTTATTAAAGGAAAAACTCCAGTATTTGGGAAATAATGCCTATCAACACTGAAAAGATAGTTTGAAGCTTTAAAATTTCCCTGAATTTTCCCACTTGATCTGAAATCTGACTGAGGCCATAAGCCTTTCATTATCCCTTTGTCCAAATGCTTCTGGCTACTTCCCAGCCTTGATCCTATCACTTAAACTAGCCTAACCTTCCATTGTCTGTTATTTCTGGATTGCCTCTGGATGTTTACTACCCTTGACATCATCAAAATCCCATTCTCTT
>JAQQSK010000381.1:0-21164 GCA_028658325.1 Potorous gilbertii
TAGGACTCTATTAAACTAGGTTATCTTTCAAGGAGGTAACAATATGCAGGAGGGAAAGTTTTAAGTTTAAGATATCTAAGAACTCACGGTGGGAGTGGGGGAGAGATAGAGACAGGGAGACAGAGACAGAAACAGAGACAGAGAGAAACAGACAGAGAGAGACAGAAAGAGACAGAGAGACAGAGACAGAAACAGAGACAAAAGACAGTCAGAAATGTGTGTGTGTGTGTGTGTGTGTGTGTGAGAGAGAGAGAGAGAGAGAGAGATAAAGAGATAGGCAGAAAAAAATATATAGAAAGAGAGAAGATGGTCAACGGATTAGACATTAGACCATTCATGTACAAGGTTCTTCATTTGCTACCTTGGTCCCCCTAGTATTATAGATAACCTACATGTTTGATGTGTAGAGGGGGTTACTCATGACTTGAGATCAATTCATTCCTTTTTACAGTATATGATGGGAATTCATCATGTGGCTAGTACAGCCTTAAGTTATTTTGAGAAGCCGTAGTTTCTAACTTGTGATAGGTGTCCCATGAGCTGATAGTAAGGGGGAAGGGGAGATTATGAGTGGGGAATCCTCCCTACTTTGATTTATTATTGTAATTCTTGTTGTTGAGTTATTTTAGTTATTTCAGTCTTATCTGATTCTTCATGACCCCATTGAGGTTTTCTTGGCAAAGATACTGGAGTGGTTTGCCATTTCCTTTCTCAGCTCATTTTACAGATGAGAAAACTCCAGCAAACAGGGAGAAGTGACTCACCCAGGGTCATACAGCTAGTAAGTGTCTGATGTTAGATTTTAATTTAGGAAAATAAGTCTTTCTGACCCCAATCCTGGCACTCTATTCACAACACCTTTTGTTTGGATTATTCAGGTGTAATTTTGTTGTGCAAATTGTGGCAAATCAATCAGTTAATTTTCTAACAATACCATATTTACAAGCAGATGAATCTTGTTTTATATAATAAATATGTTCCTGAAATAAAATATAATTTAAATAGTTATAAATTGAATCACATTTACTTCCATTGTAATTTCAAACATGAATGCTTTTATCTTAAATAGTAATAGCAACTGAAAACACTAAATTTCCATAATTTCCCAAGACTCCATGTTAATTAATTAATGATCTATATAATCAATACACTAAGTTAAGAACTTGGCAATAATTTTTTTCCCTCTAAAACAATCATAACCTAATTGATTGTTGGTGTATTTAGAATTTCACATGTTGAGTTTTCTTAAAGGAAAACACGAGTAGCACTGTCACTCTTTTCCTCTAATGAAAACTTTTGTGTTTATGTTGTATAGTACTATGTACTAAGAATCTTTCTCCCTCAATGACTTTTTCTGGGATTATACAGTATGTAACAACTTTGTTGCCTTAGCTTCTTTTATTTTAATTTAATAGAATTAGTAATATTGCCTCAGAGAGAGCCATGGTTCAAAATTAGAACACATTGTTTTATAAAATGAGAGAAGTAAATAAACATTTTTTCATGTTACTTGTATGATAGATTGTGACTCCTAAGAAACACTGCACACAGTAATTTGTAACATGCCATACATGTACCTTGAAATTGCTCCCGTGTATTATTTTTGAATGAGTATATATTTACTTTTGAAACATTCTTAGCATAAGAAAATAGCAAAACAGACAAATGCTTCAAAAGCAGCTTTAATGATAGGCACACTTTTCAAACTTTTCAATTCAAATTAATTTAGAAAGCAGTCTACTAAAATGTCTCCACAATACTTCTCCTTAATTGACCTTTACTCACAGAGTGAGACCATGATTTGAATTAGGCCTTGGTTAGAATGTCTAGGTGACCATGGACAAATCTTTCTGAGTCTCATTTTCTCTCATCTCTAAAAAAAGTATTTGTGTTATGTAAGTCAGGGTTCTTGTGAGGAAAATGCTTTGTAAGTCATTGTATGTTCCATATATATCCCTCTATAATGATTCTCCCCTACTTTGATAGAGAATGCAATGTCTGCTATCACACATTGACATCATGAAAAATTGATCTGACAACTTATTCCTCCTTTGAATGAGAAAAGAACAGAGTCCAATAACTTTAGACCACTGTCCCTGATTCTAGTGTACTCCCTCTCTAATTCATCCATCACACAGCTGCTAAAAATCATCTTGCCAGTGTACAGATTTGAGCAAGTCTTGTCACCCCCCCCACTTTGAAGTCTACAGGAATTACCTATTACCACTGGTATCAAATACAGACTTCTCAGTCTAATTTTTAAGACTTTTTTTTATTTCCCTTCTTATACTCTATGTTCCAGACAAATTGGACTCTTACTCTGTCCTATCGTCTTAGTTCTATTGAACAGGTCATGTCCGGTGTCTTCCTCATCACAACTACCTCAAATACGAACTTCATAGGTTCAGCTTGGGTTCAATCTTCCAATTCTTTTTGTGAGTGGAAATATGTGATGAAAAAAACAGTTTCCCCAGAACTTCAGCTTTTCTATCTGTAAAATGAAGTGTTTGGATTATGATTTATAATATTCCTTGTATCTTGCAGCTTTAAGATATATCATTTCATGGTTTAACAGATGATCATTGAGATCCTGTTTACAACCCTAAAATACTATGATTCTATATGATGCTCTGGCCTAAAGTCTTCTATCTTTAAAATGATATGTCTATTTTTAAAAAATGAGGACAAGGAACATGAAGTGATGCAATTAAAATATTATAACTTAATATAGTTTCTCCTGTAAAATACAATTACAAGCAGATACTAACATTTTACATTGAAATAAACATTTTTATCCTATTATCTCTATTTTCTATGCCTCATGGATAAAGAGAAATGCACTACATTAATTGACTACATTAATTGGGCCCTTCTAGTTAAGAATCCTAGACCACATTACTAGGGAAGGCCTTAATGAAGCAGGTATACATACATACCCTGATATATTCAGGAGGGTCTGCTATCACAGGTTCTTTGATCTTCTTTTCTAACAGGAAAACAACTTTTGATGGAGTCAACAATCACTTTAATCAAACACATTCACTTAGTTCAGGGGAAAAAGTGAGCACCCAGAACTTCAGAGTAAACACAGAGAAATCAAAATTCACAGTCTTGGCAACCAGCTGTCTGACATAAAAAATACAGTCATCATAGATCAACAGACACATCCAACTGCTTGACCATTACATACCTACATAGTCACTAGAGAGAGAAGCACCAGCATCTGGGTTTTGAAAGGCAGGGACCTCCTTATTGGTTGCCCAGAATCTCATCTGGCCAAATAAACACTTCCAAAAAGTAAGCCCCAAAGTAAACCTCACCTCAGAGTATTTATACATTTATTTTAGAGCCAGAGGGCATCACAGCCCTTAAGAACCAGTGTTAGCCATCCCCTAATCTAACTCCCCTTAATGGGCCCATTAATGGGTGGGGAAGATCTTGGATTTCATTAAGAAACAAAATTATATTATCAACAAGCAAAAATGCATTATTAATACACCATCCACTCTGAGGTGAATCATCAATTTCACTCTGCCTCTGAAGAGCTACTATATCTAATCACAATTTTTAAAACTCATCATGGAGAAAAAAATTAATTATGGACTTCACATTGAAAGGTTCTCTTCCTCACCCAGTTCCAGAAGTAGAGTAATTTTGTGGTGAATTTAGGTAAGTTATTTTCCATATATTTGTTATTTTGTTAAGACATGTTGTTCTTTAGTTTTATGAGAACAAATGCATTTAAACTTTTCCACTATTAAATTTGTTCAGTGTGGCACCACTGAGCATTTCCATTTTTCCTGATTTTTAAAAATTTGGTAAATATTTCACATGAAAAAATAAAGAACATGTCTATTTTATGTGGAGCAAAGTGACCCAGAGTCAGAAAGAAGCATGTGATTGGGGTTGGATAATGAGGAGGAATGCCTAAAGTCTATTTAAAGTCTCTGCTTTCAAATTTTTATGTATGCAAACTTATAACTAGGCAGTCACTAAGATATCAAATACATTTTACCTGATCTTATTATCTCCTGCTTATTCTTGACTGATTTCTATATCCTGTCCTGGAATCCACTGACACCTTAACAAATGACAAAGCAGGGGAAGAATAAAGATTATAGAAGGTTGCTTTCTTGGTGAAAAGGTATTTTCTTCCATGGATGAGGAAGATTAGAGCATATGACTGGAGAAAGGCAATGAAGTCAAGACTCCTGCATCCAAATTCTCCAAGAAAAATATGAAATGGTCTCAGGTCAAGGAAGAGCTCAAAAAAATTTTGAAAATCAAGTAAAAGAAGGAGAGGAAAAATTGAAAAGAGAAATGAGAGTGATACAAGAAAATCATGAAAAACAAGTCAACAGTTTGCCAAAGCACACCCAAAAATGCTGAAGAAAATAACAACTTTAAAAATATACTAACTCAAAATGCAAAAGAGGTCTAAAAAAGTCAATAAAGAGAAGAATGTCTTAAAAAGCAGAATGGGTCAAATGGAAAAAGAGGTCCAAAACCTCACTGAGAAAATAATTCCTCCAACATTAGAATTGAGCAAATGAAAGTCAATTAATTTATGAGAAATCAAGAAATTATAAAACAAAATGAAAAGAATGAAAAAAAAGAAGACAATATGAAATAGCTCACTGGAAAAACAACTGACCTGGAAATTAGATCACAGAGAGAGAATTTAAAAATTACTGGTCTACCTGAAATAAAAATTATTGTTCTACCTGAAAACTATGATAAAAAAAAAGAGCATAGACATCACCTTTCATGAAATTATCAAGGAAAACTGCCGTGATATTCTAGAACGAGAAGGTAAAATAGAAATTGAAAGAATCCACCAAATGCACCATCAAAGAGATCCCCAAAGGAAAACTCCTAAGAATATTGTCACTAAATTCAGGAGTTCCTAAGTCAAAGAGAAAATATCACAAGCAGCCACAAAGAAACAATTCAAGTATTGTTGAAATACAATCAGGAAAACACAAGATCTAGAAGCTTCTACGTTAATGGATCAAAGGGCTTAGAAAGTGATATTCTGGAGGTCAAAAATGATAGGATTAAAAGCAAGAATCACCTACCCAGCAAAACTGAGTATAATCCTTCAGGGGAAAAACATTGATATTCAATGAAATAGAGGACTTCCAAGCATCCTTGTTGAAAAGACTATAGAGTTGAATAGAAAATTTGACTTTCAAATACAAGAATCAAGAGAAACATGAATAGGTAAACAGGAAAGAGAAGCCATAAGGGACTTATTCAAGTTGAACTGTTTGCAATCCTGTATAGAAAGATATTTATAACTCATGAGACCTTTCCCAGTATTAAAGTCTTTACAGGGAACTACACATATGTATGTATGTCTGTATCTGTATGTCTGTATCTGTATATATGTCCATGCATATGTATGTATGTATGTGTGTGTGTGTGTGTGTGTGTGTGTGTGTGTGTGTGTATGTGTGTGGACAGAGGGCATGGAGTGAGCTGAACATTATGGGAGGATACGTGAAAATAAAATTAAATGTTGAGAGCAATGTACTGGGAGAAAGAGAAAGGAAAAGGTAGAATATAATAAATCATCTCACATAAAAGTGGCAAGAAAGAGTTTTATAATGGAGAGGAAGAGGGGAAGGTAAGAGGGAAATAAATGAGTCTTACTCTTATTGGATTTGACTTAAGGTGGGGGAATAATAGACATTCAATTGAGTATGGAAAAAGATCTTACCCTGCAGTAAGGCAGGGGGGATAGAGATAGGAGAGGGAGCATAACAGAAGGGACTGCAGATTGGGAGAATGGTAAATCAGAAGCAATCACTATTGTGGTGGGACAAGTCAAGAAAGAGAATGAAATACATAGAGGACAAGACAGGATAGTGGGAAACGCTGTTAGTCTTTTGGAGCATGATTGTTATTGGAAGTGTTTTGCTTGGCTACACATGTATGATCTATATTGAATTGCTTGCTTTCTCAATGAGGGTGGGTGGGAAGGGAGGAAGGGAGGGAATGTGAACCCAGAGTTTTAAAAATGAATATTACAAATTGTTTTTTCATGCAACTGAGAAATAAGATATACAGGTAACAGGGTATAGAAATCTATCTTGC
The DNA here is from genome assembly GCA_028658325.1 of Potorous gilbertii. Classification (NCBI taxonomy): domain Eukaryota; kingdom Metazoa; phylum Chordata; class Mammalia; order Diprotodontia; family Potoroidae; genus Potorous; species Potorous gilbertii. The sequence goes on from JAQQSK010000381.1 coordinate 6,100, forward strand.
CCTATAGGAAAATAGAGGGAAGGGGAACGGGAGAAGGGGGATAATAGATGGGAGGGCAGATTGCGGGGAGAGGTGATAGGCATTCATCCTGTCCTATGGTGGGGGGATGGGAGAGATGGGAAAAAAATTTGGAATTCAAAATCTTGTGAAAGTGAATGTTCAAAACTAAAAATAAATAAATTATATAAAAAGAAGGAATAGTTTTCTATTCTTCCTACATCTTTTGCATTTATTTCACTTATATTTGTTTGATGGGACCTAATTTTTGAGGATAAATGAACTTAGCCATAGGTCACCTATTTTTCTATTAATTGAACATAGGGTTGAGTTAGCTTTGGAAGTTGTCAGATTATTTTCTACACTGTTAGATGGCACGTTGGGCACAGACATTAGTGTTATAGAAGAAATAAGAACTAAGTATATCTTCACTATTTCAGGGCTACCTGGAAAGAAACTATTCCTATATGATATTATTGTGAAATGATCATGGGTAATTTGGATGAAAGTCACAATAGTTGCTGTATTTCCATAGGAGTCCTCTTAAAGCCATATAGGAAGGTTGATCCAGGGCTTTCAAATTAACTGTCCAGACTGAACACATTGCATTTTAAGAATTTAGCTGGGTTTTTTTTTCGGTCACATATAGAGTTAGCCTCAGGCAGAATTTCCTTTTATTTTTCAGAAAACGCTAAGAACAATAATATCTATTTGGAAAACTATAGAGTTCATTTAGGAGTGACTAGAATGAATGACCAGAAATAAAGAAGGAAAGTGGGGGAAGGGACGGACTTTTATTAAGTACCTGTTGTGTATCGGACATCTTGTTTTGTGCTTTACAAATATCTCATGTGACATTCAACAACAATCCTCAGAGATGAGATTTATTTTCTCTATTTTAAATTCGAGTAAACTGATGCAGATAGAGATTCAGTGACTTGCCCAGGGTCATACACCTAGTAAGTATCTGAGGCTAGATTTGAACTCAAATTTTCCTGAATTCTAGTCCTGTATCCTAACCACTATACTACTTAGCTGTCTAGGTAATTATTAGTAAATGACTGGGAAATGTCTGGTGAAATGCCCAAGGAATTTGGGCCTAGTCCTGTGCTCTTAAATATTTTGATTGATTGATTAATTCTTCTGTTCATGTATTTATGTAGTTTTATTTATTATAAATTTAGTGTTCATCAAAGCATACAAATATTCAAATCTGAGAAAAGCTATATGGAAAATTTTATAAATACAGAGTTATATTAAAAGTTTTCCTTAACTTGAACAAGTTAGTAGCTACATTTTCCTGTTTGTTTCTCTGTTCCCTCTTGAACTTTTCTTTTTCCATATATCTTTTTGAATTTTGTGGTTATTATTTACATAGTTGAAGAGAATTCTTTTTTTTGTTCATTGTTCTTTTAGTTCTTTCTTCCTTTTGCATTCCTTTATCTAAGTTTTCTGGTATTTCCTTATATTCTTCAAAGTTGTCATTTCTTCTAGTACAAATATAAAGAACCAACCTTGCCCTGGAGAAGAATTAAGAAAATCCATCTCTCTCCCTTTATTGGAGAGGTAGCTAGGTGAAAGTATTTTTGGAATATTCCATGTTTTGCTAGATGCATTGTGTTGGCTGGTTTTGCTTTTTTTAACCTATATTATGAGAATATTTCACATATACCACAATTTATTAAGCCATTCCCCAATTATTGTACACATGAATTATTTTCAGCATATTGCCTCAGAATTTCTCTTAGTTAAAGGCTAGTTAGTTTAATTTAGAGTTTATTGGTGACCATTTCCCCTAACAATATAACTAGCCTCACCCCATTTATTACATTTTGCATCCCCAAAGAGAAACACAAACTTACCTTATCTCCTATATTCTCCCTTCTCATGGTTCTTCCAGCTGTCTTTGAACTTCCAGGGACACAAAGGCAAGATATTTGGCTCTTGTGTCATTGACTAATATTTTGAGCCCTGTGAAAGACATAAAAATTCATACAAAAGAGGCATATAAGAAGGAATGAATATGATCATTTACAGGGGCTACAGATATAAAGTTCTGTATGAGTGTTTAGAGAGTCACAAAATACGTATTCTTCTAACAGGTAGAAAACAGTAAGGAAGGTAAAGGATATTTGCTCACAAATATTTAAATGATTATTCATCAATGATTAAAATAGTTCCTAGCTAGGTACTTAATTGCTTGCTGCCTATACTTTCAAATCCTTGGACAATTCACAACGTATCTATCTAGCTCTACTGACTGTAACTCATCTCTGGGTATGATTCTCTACAATTCAGCTTAGTACCTCGTTATCCAACTCAGACCGTACTTTCCAAAATTACCAGTGATCTATTAGTTGATAAAAAAAACTCCTTGTCCTTCATCTCTCTGTACTTTCTGACACTATTAGTTACCATTCTGGATATAACTTCCCTCTTTAGGTTTTAAGAACATTGTTCTCCTTTGGTTTTCAAACCTCCTTCCTTTCTGATTGATGCTCCTTAACTGACCAGTGTAATCTTTATCTGTCCTACCCACTAACCAAGGGTTTTCCCCAAATTCTTTCATGGGTCTTCTCTTTTTCATCTGTTCTATCTTGGTTGGAAATTTTACCAGATTCCATGGATTCTATCATCATCATTATGCAGATATAGATTCCCAGCTCAATATATCAAGCCTTAACTTCTTTTCTCAGCTTAATTCACATATCATTGACTGTCTTTTAGTTACCTTGAACTACATGCCCTGTTAGGCATCTCAAACTCAGCATGTCTAAAACTGAACTCATTATCTTTCTCCCTAAAGTTTCCACTCTTCCCAACATTTTTAACCCTGTTGAAGGTGCAATCATTGCCCTAGTTACCTAGCTTCACAACTACAGTGTCTTTCTAAACTCCTGACTCTCACTACACATATCCAATATGTTGTCAAATCTCTGAAATTTTTAAAAAATATATTTATTTTTAGTTTTCAACAGACATTTCCACAAGATTCTGAGTTCCCAAATTTCTCCCCATCTCTCCCCTCTACCCACCCCAACACAATCTGATTACCACTTCCCCCAATCTGCCCTTCCTTTTTCACACCTCTCCCTTCTCTTATCCCCATCCCCTGTATTTTCTTGTAGGGCAAGATATATTTCTGTATGTCTTTGCCTGTGTATCTTATTTCCCAGTTACATTGTAAAACAATTTTTAACATTCATTTTTAAAACTTTGAGTTCTAACTACTCTCCCTTCCTCCCTTCCCATGCATTCCCACTGAGAAGGCAGGCAACTCAATATAGGTTATACATATGTAATTGTGCAAAACACTTCCATACCAGTCATATTGTGAAAGACTAACTATATTTCCCTCCATCCTATCCTGCCCCCATTTATTATTTATTCTAGTCTCTCTTTTGACCTTATCCTTCCTCAAAATTGTTTACTGCTAATTATCTCCTCCCATTTGCCCTCCCTTCTATCATCACCTTCACTTATCCATTTCCCCCCTACTTTCCTGTAGTGTAAGATAGATTTATATACCACATTGAGTGTTCATGTTATTCCCTTCTTAAGCCAAATGCAATGAGAGTAAGGTTCACTCTTTTCCTCTCACCTTCCCTCTCTTTTCCTCCATTGAAAAGCTTTTTCTTGCCTGTTTTATGAGTGATAATTTGCCCCGTTCTATATTTCCCTTTCTCCTTCCAATATATTCCTCTTTTACTCTTTAGTTTTTTAGATATCATCACTTCCTATTCAACTCACCCTGTGCCCTTTCTCTATATGTGTATGATCCCTCTAACTATCCTAAGACTGAGAAAAGTCTCAAGAGTTACAAATACGATCTTTCCATGTAGGAATGTAAACAGTTTAACTGTAGTAAGTTCCTTATGATTTCTCTTTCTTGTTTACCTTTTCATGCTTCTCTTGATTTTTGTGTTTGAAAGTCTAATTTTCTATTCAGCTCTTGTCATTTCAACAACTTGAAAGTCCTCTATTTCATTGAATGACCATTTTTCCCTCTGAGTATAATAACAATCAATTTTGCAGAGTAGATGATTCTTGGTTTTAATCCTAGCTCGTTTGACCTCTGGAATATCATATTTCAAGACCTCAGATCCCTTAAAGTAGAAACTGCTAGATCTTGTATTATCCTGATTGTATTTCCATACTTGAACTGTTTCTCTGTGACTACTTGCACTATTTTCTCCTTGACCTGGGAGCTCTGGGATTTGGCTACAATATTTCTAGGAGTTTTCTTTTTGGGATCTCTTTAAGGAGGTGATTCGTGGATTCTTTCAATATCTATATTCCCCTCAGGTTCTAGAATATCAGGGCAGTTTTTCTTGGTAATTTCTTAAAAGATATCTGGCATCTTTTTTTGATCATGACTTTCAGGTAGTCCAATAATTTTTAAATTGTCTCTCCTCGATCTGTTTTCTAGGTTAGTTGTTTTTCCAATGAGGTATTTTACATTGTCTGGTATTTTTTTCATTTTTTTGGCTTTGTTTTATAATTTCTTCCTTTTTCCTAAAGTCATTAGCTTCCATCTGATCCATTCTAATCTTTAAGGAATTATTTTCTTCAGCGAGCTTTTGAATATCCTTTTCCATCTGGCCAATTCTGCTGGTTAGGACATTCTTCTCCTCATTGGATTTTTGGATATCTTTTGTCATTTGAGTTAGTCTATTTTATAAAGTATTATTTTCTTCAGCATTTTTTTGGGTCTCCTTTAGGAAGCAGTTGATACTTTTTCATGATTTTCTTGCATCATTCTCATTTCTCTTCCCAATTTTTGCTCTATTTCTCTTACCTGATTTTTAAAATACTTTCTGAGCTTTTCCTTGGCCTGAGACTATTTCATATTTTCCTTGGAGGCTTTGGATGTAGAAACTTTGACTTTATTATCTTCTGTTTGTTTACTGTGGTCTTCAAAGTCACCAAAATAAGAGTCTGTATTCTGATTCTATTTTTGATTTTTACTAATTTCCCCCAAGCATTTACTTGACTTTTTTTTTAAATTTCTTTTTGACACAGTTTATAACAGATAAAGCAATTAAAACTTTTGGTTAGGTGATCATGTACTTGAATTTTGAGCTCATTGTCAAGGTAGTTCTCTGCTTCCAGTGGGTTTGGGAGGATGTATTGTCAGCCACTTTATCTCCCCATAATCTGTGGGCCTAGAGCTCCAGAGACAGTCATTGCTGCTACTGCTGCCCCTGTACCTGCTGGGGTTGCTGTGAACTCCTTCACCCCGCCCCCCCCCCCCACCTCTGGGGCCTGACTACTCTGTTCTCTCACACACATCCTACACATTTTTTTCACTGACCTTCCAATTTGTCTTCAGCATTTTGGGGTTCTGAAATCTGAAAACCACCATAGGTGCCTGAGATTCAGCTTCCCCAAGGTCTGCTCAGGTCCTGTTTGTGCCAGCATGGTTCACATTTAACTGTTCTTTCTTCCTGAAAGGCATGAAAGACACTTCATGGCAAACTTCTAGGCTGTCTTGGACTGGAGATTTGCTTCCCTCCTTCTTCTGTGGGTTCTGCAGCTCCAAAATTTGTTTAGAGTCATTTTTTACAGGTATTTGACTGGGTTTGTGGGGAGAGCTCTAGCAAGTCTATGCCAGTATCTTGACCCAAATCTCTGTTATTCTACCTTCTCATCATTTCTCATATACATCACCTTCTTTCCACTCATATAGACAGCATACACCTTTTTGCCTAGATTACTGCCTTCTAATCCTTTTCCCTAACATCCCTCCCCATGCCATTTCATCATCCTCTCAGCCCCCAAAGAGAGTTTCCTAAAGCATAGCTCTTATCACATCACCCCTTACTCAGTAAACTCTAGTGTCTCCCCTCTATAATCAAATGAAATGTCCTGTTTGTTATTTAAAGTCAACCTGATTAACTTTCAGTTCTGGTGCCTTCTGATTTTTGTACCCCTCTTCCATTTTACTCCCCATCCATTAACTTTACCATGGTAACATACTGTTTCTATGACAAGATACCCCATGTTCTGATTCTGTGCCTTTTCAGTGACTATCCCTCATACCTAGCATGCATTTCCTCTTCACTGCTGCTTTTTAGAAAAGCTTTCCTAGTTTGTTTCAAGGTTCAGAAAAAAATCCCACCTTCCATTGAAGTACTTTCCTGGTTCCTTTCCCCAACCTTGTTTCCCTCTGCATTGCTAATGCCTTCCCTCTGGGATTACCTCCCCTGTATTCTGTATATCTTGTAAATACTTACTTAATTGCATCTTGCCTCCCTCAGTACAATGAGTTCCTTGAAGACTAGTGATTAATGCAGAGTAAGTGCTTAACACATTCTTCCTGATTGACTGACTAACTCACCTTGGTTGGATTTGCTGAATGATTATATACTATGATATGTTTGTGTTTCTGATTCCCTAGGATTATTCTTCTGCTTAGTAGCCAGAAGTTATGCTCATTTAAATTCAGTTTACCAAACATTTATTAAGTGCCAGTGGTAATTGTGCTAGGTATTGGAGATTAAAAGATGAAGATCAAATGTCCCACAGTCCCTGCTTTCAATGAGCCTACATTTTCTTTTATAAGGGAGGGGACTAATAAGTGCACAGAAAATTAAATACAAAACATTGACTGTTATAAGATTTTGCATTCCAAATTTTTCTCCCTCTCTTCCTCTCCTCCCTGTTCTACAAAACAGCAAGTAATCTGATAAAAATCATATTAAACATATTTCCCCATTAGTCATGTTCTGAAAGAAAAATCAGAAAAAAGGAAAAAAATGAGGAAGAAAAAACAATAACAAACAAAAAAGTGAAAATAATATGTTTTGATCTGCATTCAGAATCCATAGTTCTATCTCTGGATGTGGATAGTATTTTCCATCATGAGTCTTTTGAAATTGTCTTAGATCATTGTATTACTGAGAAGTGCTAAATCTGTCATAGTTGATAATTGAACTTTCCAGGTTTTCCTGAAATCTGCCTGTCCATCATTTCTTGTAATACAACAGTATTCCATTACATTAATATACCACAACTTGTTTAGCTATTCCCCAACTGATAGACATCCCCACAATTTGCAATTTTTTGCTACCACAAAAAAAGCTGCTATAAATAGTTTTGTATACATGGGATTCCATTTTTTATGATCTCTTTGGTATACAGACCTAGTAGTGGTAAGAGCAGTATGCTTTTGGCTAGAATGCAGAGTGTACAATAAGCCAGATGAAAACAGTTACCTATATAGTAATGTCAACAAAATTTCATGCAAAGTGACACATTCAGCCACTCAACTATTTCTTTTGTAAATTATTTGTCAAAAATTATTTTTTTCCCAACTGAATTGCCTGATGCCTTGGGCATTTTATAGTTAAGAACATCTCCACTGGAGTGACTTATTCCAATTTACTGATAAGGAGTACCTACCAAGGGCTAAGAAACATTGTAAAATTCTCTATTTAAGAACTTCTTTCTGAAGCAGAGGCAGTTTTGTTTGGTTTAGAAGGTAATGCCTTTTTGAACAAATCTTTTTTTCCCTGTAGCTAAAAAGAAGTGACTTTTGGTCCACTGGTCTAATTCTCCTCTATTGTCAGAAAGTTTTTGGGGACTGTCTCAATATGTATTCATGGTCATTCAATGCTACTATCACCATAATGGGAACATTTTTTTTCTTTGTTTTTAAGAGACATTGTCTCTTACTTGTAGCAATATTCAAGTCTCTTTTAAGGGAGGACCATGATGAAGTAGTTTGAAGGTAATGACAAATCATGTTGAAGGATTTTCCGATGGAAAGATGTCTTAAGTTCTAAAATTGTAAGAGTTTTGCAAGAATTCAAATGCATGTATGCCAAAAGCCATTTTAATTAAACTCTAACAATAATGTAGATAGGAGAATTCAGTGTTTGAACTTCAAAACAACTGAGCTACTGCCACTGATGTGAAATTCAAAGGTTTCCATTTTCTCTGAATGTACTAGTATAAGTGCAGTGCACATTCCCCTTCCCCCCAAAAAAACCTAGTAGACCTCTTGGATAAAGTTTCATTTTAGTTGCTATTCAGTCATGTCCAACTCTTCAGAATTTCCTCCTTTTCTGGACAAAGATACTTGAATGATTTGCCATTTCCTTCACCAACTCATTTTATATATGAGGAAACTGAGGCAAATACTGTTAAGTGATTCATGCTGGGTTACATAGCTAGTAATTGTCTGAGGCTGGGTTTGAATTTAGATTTTCCTAACTTCAGGCCTTACACTTAGCCATGTCTATGTCTTTGTCATTTCTTTTGTTGCATGCAGTCTTTTATTTATATAGCTGTGCCTTACCATTTTACCCTGTATGCTATCAGCTGAGTAGATGTTGGAAGATTAAGTATCAGTGGATCAACCCTAGGAACCCTCAGTCTGAAAATACAAAAAAAAATGATATTAAAAAAAAAAACCTGGAGTTGCTCCTCTCTAGCTACCCTTCTCCTCCAACAAATTTCAACAGAAATTTTTTTCATGCTTATTTGAATTTGTGGATTTGTACAAATGCTTGTATGATTAGCTTATGTGCCAAAGTTTTTAATGTTTCCCTTGGCCTATCTAGAGGTATGTTGATAAATGTTTAAATCTGGCTCCATGGCAGAAAATATATAAGCATGTTACACTTCTAAATTTAAACCACATAATTGACATTTTCTCTATCATTTGTTTGCTGATTTCTGAGGTTTAAATGCTCACAGTGAAAATTTAACAATCACTTCTTGAAACAGCTTACTCTTTGGTTCTGTAACTCCTGAATGATGGAGGAACAATTGGGAATCAGATCCAGGTAAGTAAAAGAAGCAATAGTTTTTCCATGCTGTTCTCATTCTTCCATTGTTGCCAATCTAATTTTGTTTCATTGTGGAACAACGGGGCTGATGACTAAGTTTTATTGTATTTCTATTCAGAGATTATAAAGGTTGCCCTTCAGGCAAAAGAATGATATGGAGGAAGTTCTTCAGAGCTAATTTGCCAGACACTAGTTTTAAGTTAATAAAATTGTGAGCTAACACTATTTTCTATTAACAGTTTCATGAGACTTGCTAAAAGGAAATGACATCTTCAATGACTCCTTGTGGTGTAGACCATATAGGAGGCTTACTTGATAAGGTATAGGATAAGAATTTTTTGAAATGGAAAATAATTCAGCTTCCTGGTCACCATGGAGATAACTACAAAGATTGAGTGTTCTAATTCACCTTATACAGCACCAGTGATGATGAACAACCAGGTTATAAATCTAAAAAAATAACAGTACTCGTTTCATTGGTTAATAAAGGCAAAGTGCTGTTATCTTATTCTCTGGAGGACTTAAATTCAGGATTGTGTCCTAAATATGCAATATGCTTATAAAAAGAGATAAATCACTTAAAGTTCCTGTTATTTTTAAAGGCACAATTTGAATAAATTAGCTTGTGAGATCTTTGAGGGTACTATCTTTTGCCTCTTTTTGTATTGCCAGCATTTATCACAATGCCTGGTACATAGTGGGTGCTTAATGATAGTGACTGCATTAGCCAATAATTCAACTAACTTAAATATACATATATATAATACCATGTATGATATATATTAGATATACACCATATGTTACAATATTATATATATATGCACATATACGTATATATATATATATATATATATATATATATATATATAATATTGTATTATATATAGTATGTCTTCTGGAGAATACATCAGAAGTATCTGGATTAATCATAGTAAAAATATTTAAGTTGTGAGTGTTTGCTTTTCCATATAAAACCTGTTACCAACTTGTAACCCCTATCTGGAAGCCCATTGGTATGAGACCCTCTCTTTATTGGTTGAGATGAATACCTTATATGAGGGGCAGGATAGAGATGATGAGAGGTGAGAGCTTCAGTTCTCAGCCAGTTCCTCTTTGGGACTCTCCAAGCAAGAATTCCCCTTGAGTTGACCTTCGGGAAGTCTCTTAGTCTCTTAGCCTTCTTTGAGTGTAGCATTTAACTCAAGAAAGGAGATGGAAGAGACCAACCCCACTTCAGGTTTCTGAAGGAAAAGACTGGCAAGACATCAGATGGGTGACAGTATCCATCATGTCTCTATCCTCAGCCTCCTAGAAACTTTGGAGGGTTTCCCCTTTGTGAAGTCAAGGGCACTTTCTCTTGATTGAGTTTAATTATCTCACTCTTAGTGAGAGAGCTCCTTCACTCTGTATTGTCTGGTATATTATTTTGCCCTATGCTTCCTTCTGTGATTTCTGTTTTACTATGACTTGAGTAAATGGGTTTCTTTGCTTTGTACTGTGTGTATTTATTGAAGAGCTAATATTTTGTTGGAAAGGGGTCAAGCTTTGGATATAGAGGTTAGGATTTATCTTCCCCTCCAAACTGACCAAGTGACCAAAAGTTGGATGGAATCTAATCATATCTCCTAAAAGAAAAATATTTAAGGGAATAGATGAATATACTTCCTTCTCTCTGAGGAAAGTGGAATGGTGACCTCTCTCTCCAATTTCTTGCTTCCCCTCTTGGATGGGATGAAGGTCTCCCTTAGAGAATGGTGGGGGAAGAAAAGGCTAGAGATATCTATTCTATCTTCCTTTAAACTCTAGACAAATGTGGCCCTCTCTACACATGAGGGAGCCCACTTACCACTTATATAACTATAATTTCTTGCATACCGAGTGGGAAAAAAGAGTCTTAGCAGCATCATAATAATTATTGCTGTGAAATTATTTGGAAATATAGATATTCTTATTTACATGAAGTATTTTTTTCAAAGATAATTTAGCACATTCAATAATTATATTCATTTCATTTAACTCTAAAGCAAGCATTTTCAGCCATAAAAATCTATGTGACAGTTTTTGGTAAGCTTAAAATTTTGCCCAATTTAAAATCAGGTTTCAAAACTCCCCCACAAAATTCTGACCATTTTTTCCTCAAAATATCATTTAACTCAGTTCAATTAGATCAATTCAATTTTGTTGTTAAAAAAATGGTCCAAAATAGGTTACAACTACTTTTTATAAAATATTTAATATAGTTAAGATTAAAAGTCATGTCTTCAAAAATGAATTACATTTTATGTATGCAAGTGTTTCATGTTTTGCAAAGTACTTCTTCATTTATAATGCAATTTACTTTTCTTATACCTTTGAAGGAAAGGAAGCCTGGTAGACTAGATGAAAAGTTGGTTTTAAGTCCAGTCTCTTGACATAAGCTATGTAGACTTGATTTAATTATGAAATGACCTTCCATAAACAACTTTCTAAGAAAAAAGTTACAGACCAGTTTCCAATCTACATTGCAGCACAGATTCGCAAATCTAGAACTGGAAATGACCTTAAAGGTCATCTACTCAAATATCCTTAATTTACAAATCAAGAAGTTGTGATTTAATATAGGTAAGTGACATGCAAGGTCACACAGTTCTTAAATGCCAGAGCTGGGATTTAAACTCTGGTCATCAAACCCAAATCCATTCCCATTCCAGAAATTCCCCATACCCACTGGTACAGGTGAGAAAACAACAGCAACAAGAATCTGTGAGGTAGAGGGGAAGATGTTATCTTAATCTTTCAATAATACAAGTGATGCTCAGAGAGACAAATAACCTTACTGAAGTCACATAGCTGATATATGATAAAAGACACTAGTGTTTTGTGTTCAGTACCATGGATAGAGATCTGGAAGGATCCTCAGAAGCCATTTAGTACAACTCACCTCATTTTACAGAGGAAAAAAAAACTGAGGTCTAGTCTATCAGGCAACAACAACAACAGCTAGCATGTATATCCCAGGCACTGTGCTAAAAATTTTGCAAATATTATGTTATCTGATAACACCATAATTCTAGGAGGCAGGGGCTATTATTATTCCTATTTTATAGCTGAAGAAACTAAGGCAGAGAAGTTCAGTGATTTCCCCAGAGCCACACAAGTATAAATGTCTGAGGATGAATTTGAACTTAGGGATTCCTAACTCTAGGACAAGAAGGTTATCCACTGAGCCACCTGGCTGCCTCAGGGTAAACTGGTATTTATTAAATACCTTATATATTCCAGGTACTCTACTAAACTCTAGAGTTTAAATGACTTACCTAAGGTCACATGTATAGTAATTAGGGAAAATAGGAATTCTACCTAAGATTTTTTACTTCAGAATCAGTGAACTTTCTACAGTACCACATCTACCTTCTTAATCGTGGGCCCATTTTCATTATATTGTAAGATCCTCCATTCTTCTCCTTTCCATGAGATCCCTTCCTTTTTAACTTATCTCAAATATCCATACCTGTGCAGAATAACCTTCAACATACTAAAACTCATGAGTAGATAACACTGTAGAACCAAAGTTCAATAATAGCACAGACTACTTAGGTAATCTGCCTGGCTTCCAACTGGCAAAAACAACTAATTAAAATGCAATAAACCATGTGGTGTTCCATGTAGCCTTGAAAAATTTCTGTGATACTGCTGAGCTAAAAAGATCCTTAATATACCATATTTTTTTGACTTGGACAAATTGTGGACCCCCAGCTCTAAGCATGCACACATCAGAATACCCATAATAAGCATTCTTCTTTCTTTGACTGAACCTGTGATTTCACTGAAGTAGGGAGCTTCTGATAATGTGCTTTTTCTACTTATCCACAAGAAAATTTAACAAAACATATCTGGCAAAATCGGCACTATATATACTTTCTAATTAAGTTTTAAGAAAAAATAGGGAGAAGACAAAACCTAGTAAGGTTTATCCTCAACCTCTTACTTCCCTATTATTGTGCAGGATACTACCATTCTCCTTGTCACAACTGAAGTGTCATCATTGACTTCTCAGATTCTCTCTCTCTCTCTCTCTCTCTCTTTCTCTCTCTCTCTCTCCATTCAATCTATTTTTAAATCCTGTAGCCTCTGTAGCAGTTCTTACATATGTCCCCTTTTCCTCCTCTCTTCTGACACTAACACCATCCTGGCATAGGCTCTCATTACCTCATTCCTGGTCTACTGCCATAGCATGTTTGTTGGTCTCCTCTCCTCACTCCCATCCATCTTTCACTTAGATGTCAAATTGATTCTCCTAAAAACACAGGTCTAAACAAATCACCTTCCTAAGCAAGCAAACAAACAAACAAAAAAAACTCCAGTGATTCCCTTTTACCTCCAGTATCAAATATTAAACCCTCTCTTTTGCTTTTAAACTCCTTATAACCTGGCCATTCCTACCTATTGTCTCATTGTGCTTTACTCCTCTCTACTTATTTTGCCAGCCAGCAACACTGGCCTTCTTGTTGTTCTTAGCACATGACAGTCCATCTTCCAATTGAGCATTGTCACTGTCTGTCCTCCAGGCCAGGAACACCCTCCCTCCTCATCTCCACCTCCTAACTTCCTTTATTTCAAAGTTAAATTCTCACCTTCTATAGGAAGCCTTTCTCAGTGCTCCTTAGTTTTATTACCTGCCTTTTGTTCGTTATCTCTTCTTTACTCTGTATATAATCTTTTGGACGTAGTTTCACCATTAAAGTCTAAGAGAATATTGACTATTTTTGTCTTTTTTTATCCTTAGTGTTTTGAAATAGTATCTGGTATGTAGTAGATGCTTAATAAATGTTTATTGACTTGACTTGATGGGGGATTGGGGTTTTCTGAAGATAGAGACAGGGAGGAGGAATATTCTGGTATCTTCCTATTTTAATGACATATTCTTACTGACGTTATGCTAAGATCAGTTTTTTCTACCTGTTGAAGGAGCCTAAGTAACATTCATGCCTTGGGGAAAAGTTCAAATTGGTGCTCCTTATTTATGTCTCTGGTTCTGGGTCATGTTGACCAAACCCACTTATGTTAGGAGGGGTTGTGAGTCATACTAAAGTCAATAAACTAAGTAGTGTTAACAACTGACCTGACATGAGAAAGGAACATAGTTTTGCTCAGTTTTCGGAGAAGGAATTGTCAAACTTAAGGATCAAGGATATAGATTTAGGGAGGCAGACCCAAGATGGCAGAGAGAAGGCAGGAAGTTGCCTGAGCTCTCTCTAGTTTTCCTCAGGAATAATGTTAAATTAAGCCTCTAAACAGATTCTGGAGTGACAGAAAGCATACAAGATATGGAGTGTAATAATTTTCTAACCTAATATAACTTAAAAGACCTTTAGGAAATATCTCTCTCACATGAGTAAAAGGGGAACACAGTGCCATATAGTCAGTGTCTGGCCAAGCCAGAAGGAGGCTCATGGTCATAGCACTGGTCAGAAATCAAGGTTTTGTGGTCCCAATACAGAAGGCCAGCTGTGAGTCCTCTAGCCCCATTTCAGAAGACAAATTGAGAGTCCTGGAACCCAGGAATAATAGGAGCAACCAGGCTTGGCCACCCTAGTGCAGTGGCAAAGGGGAAACAGGAAAGAAAAGGAGAGGGGGCTGATAGATCAACATCTTGCACCCTATACCAAGATAAGCTTGAAATAAAAACATGATTTAGCCATCTTAGGATGATAGCACAAGCAAATTAGGAGAGTAAGGAATAGTTTACCTGTCAGATCTATGGAAAAGAGAACTTTATGAAATGCATTAAGTTAAAATATTTTTGCACAAACAAAACCAATGCTCCCAAGATGAGCAGGAAAGCAGAAAACTGGGAAACAATTTTTACAGCTAGCGTTTCTGAAAAAGGTTTGATTTCTAAAATATATAGAGAACTGAATAAAATTTATAGGAAAACAAGTTATTTCCCATTTGGTCAAAGAATATGAACGAACACTTACCAGATGAAGAAATTAAGCCATCTAAAGTCATATAAAAAATGCTCTAAATCACAATTAATTAAGAAATTCAAATTAAAACTACTCAGGATATTTTAACCACTTCATGGCTATCATATTGTCTAATAAGACAGAAAGGAAAATGATAAATGTTTGAGAAAATGTGGGAAAATTGGAATGCTCATGCTTGTTGGTGGAATTATGAACTGATAGAACTATTCTGGGAAGCAATTTGTAACTGTGCCCGAAGGGCAATTAAGTTCTGCATACCCTTTGATCCTATGATACAATTACTTGTTCTGTATTCCAGAGATCA
>JAQQSK010000382.1:0-21049 GCA_028658325.1 Potorous gilbertii
GCTGCCTCTTACAAGAGGTCTTCCATGATTTCCTCAATCATTAGCGCTCCTCTTTGATTATGCTGTGTAAGACAGATAAACACAGCACACAGGAGGGCTGCTAGCACAGGTTCACTCTTGATCTGGTCAGACAGGAAAGACACTAAGAAAGGGTTAATAAACTTACTTTATTTTTTTCTAGTTTTCTCAGAAGAAGATTGCTGATAATGGGAGCACAACTCCTACACCATTCCCTAATCACTCTTCATGAAGGGGACGGTGAGAAGGGGGAGGTGGCAATTACCTCCATATCTCAATGGAGGCAATCGAGACAAGTACAACTTAAGCTTTCCCTGAAACCTCTCAAGCCTCACTGGAGGTCACTGGAGGCAAACACAGATTTTCTCCCAAACCTTGATGGGGGCCAATCAAGGCACACACAGCATTTGTGCACTCAAGTCTAAGGTTCCCTATCTGTTGACCAGTGATCACTTGCTTTATAAGGCAACCAACAAAGAAGTCGTATTGCCATCGATAGCTTCACAAGTTTACATCACTTCATCCCTGTATCTCACTGCACAGTTGTAGTGGATGTTTATATTATTTACCATTATATAACTCAGTTCAAGTAGAGTGGAGATGCTTTGAACCATAACTGTGGGAACTCATATCTAGTACCTGGGAACAGGAGATTGTTATGGCTATGGATCTGGGGGAACTGAACTCTAAGAACTGTAAGAAATTCACTTTACACACACTAAAATCCACCTTACATATACTCTGTATTCATTCTAAGAGTTTTGAGTCTGCTTAATGGAGTTTCCTAACAGAATGCAAGCATGTCAGCGACAGGGACTGTTTTATATTTGTCTTTAAATATGCAGTGCCTGGCACAGAATAGATATATGCTCAATAAGTGTTTATTGTGTTGTTTTGTACAATTTCAAGGTTGAAACCTGGTTATTGGAAGAATGGTGATATACTTGATAGAAATAAGTGAATTGGGAAGATGGTGGGTTTTGGGAGACATATAAAAAGTAATTCCTCACAATAGCCCTGTTAGGTAATGAAAATATACTTATTCTAATTTCATAAGTGAGGAAACTGAAACTCTAAGGGGATAAACTTCCTTATCCAAGATCACATCATTACTAAGTCTTGGAAAGCAGGACTTGCTGCTCCTGGCTCCAAATTTAGTGTTCCCCGCCGCACCAAGGTGTCTCCAATTAGCCAAAGTTGTTCAGAACTTTATTTTCTCTGCTGTTATGATCACTGCCTTAGATTATTCCTGACTTTTCAAATCTGAGAGACAAAGAAAGTCAACTAGTCTATCTATGAGAAAATAAAGATTTTACTGCTGGTAAAAAGCTGTAGGCAAAAAAAAAGAGAGGAAGGGGGCAAAACCCCCGCCAAAACTAGCTATGTAGTCGGTTGCCAGGAAGTTTTATGTTTCTGCATTGAAATGGCAGGTGAGTTGCAATGTTTTATGTGTCCCTAAGACAACATTTTCTTTAGTAAAATTTCTTTCTGTATGTGGCCCTTCATTGTGTTTTCCCTGCTGGGTCATGGGGCTATGTATACAATACTTTCTCTTACCTCATTTTAGATGATATCAGACCCCTTCTAGTTATAGAATTCCATGATCTTAAAACTAATTTTGTCTTTGAAATAATTTTGTGACAAAGGTAACTTCTATTCCATGTTGATGTACTTTTTGCTAATTTTTAAATTTTTCACAATTGTTTTGAGTTCTTTCTTCTAATGTCTAATACTTAAGGACCCATATTTTAATTGATTAACCTGAGAAAAATTAGGGAAATATAACTGGAGAACCAAGTAGCCAATTTAGTGTGTTTCTAACTGATAATAGTTACTTAAAAAATGAGACCTGTGCTATAATTTGTAAAGGAAATTCTAAATCAGGAACTCACGCTACCAAGAAGCCTGGTACTCCTCGGCAATGGAAAATCTTAGAGAGTTGCCTGGGGCATGGTGAGTTTAAATGATTTTCCCAGGGTCACAGAGGCAGTGTGTATCAGAAGTGGGACTTAAATCAATGTCTTCCTGACTCTGAAGTCTGTTTTCTTTCTACTATACCATGTTGCCTCTGAAAGGGTACTTATTCTCTGGTGAAGTTTATTGCAGAGTTCAATGGACCACTGAGAGTCTCTGAACTCTATAGACAAAGCCCAGATGGTTGGCAACTCTATCCATATCAGAAATTTAATTAAAACATTTTTTAATAAAAAGGACTTAACCCCACTGTCCCAATGCTCCCTCAGGGCATTTTTTCTAGCTCCTTCCACTCACATCTACTTTACAGAGCAAGAGTTTAGCTAAACTCTGGTGAGATTCTTCCTGCCCATTGTGACAGCCCATGAAAGGTATCTCTAGGTGAAGAAGTATAGGTCACATTATTTATTTTGTAAAATCCAGGAACCCCTGGTAGTCTTAGGAGAAGAAATGGTTTCAAACAATGTTTGTTTTCAGATGGAACAAAACTCTAAACAGTATTAGGAAGTTAAATGCACTATACTGTATGTAGAAAGTTATTTTTTTAAAAAATCATTTTGTTAGCACTTCAGTGGATGGAATAATTTATGTCCCAGGAATTACAATGTCCTTGTACTAATTAAAGAATAATCAAAATGCATTTCTTGAAAAAGAAGTTTTGCAATAGATGTAATATAACTTCAAATTGAAGGGAAAAAAGCCTGAACTGTATCATCCATAATGTTGAGCTCTGTAAAGCCTGAGTGCCAGTAACATCTGGCTGCTCCAGCCCCAGGGCCATAGCAATAAGCAGGCAAAAAAAATGGACTATGTCATTCTTTGAAATCCTTACATCAGACTTGACACAAAGCCAAAGATTTTTAGTGTTTGGAAATGTTATTTTATTGACACATGTCAAATAGCTTTAATTTATAGCTAGATAACCTTATATATTAAGGCTCAATTTTGTAATACACAATGGAATTATATAGATTGACAATCTCAAGTATTGGGGCCAAGCAAAACAAGAATGCAGCTTTAGGTAGATCTTCATGAGTGACAGGGGGAATAGTAAAATATTTTGATTTTTCTACTAATTTCATGGTATGTGAGTTTATATATTTAATGTCTTTAATGGATCAAGCATTAGTTTAAAAAAATCTAACATAACTTTACAGATGATGAAAATAAAATATTCTACACTCAAAAGGATAAAGTGTTTTCATAAGAGAATAAAATACTTGGAAGAGACCTGATGCAGTCACCTAATCTACTTGCTAGCCTCTATGTAATGCTTCATAGAGTCCATTCTGGAAAGATGGGTATCTACTTTTTAAAGACCTTCAGGGAGGATTTCATGACCTTAGTCAGTAATATGTGCTAGTGTTAAATAACCCTTACTATTAGAAATTCTCCCTTATTTCTACCCTGTTAGTTATTCCTCCATTTAAATATATATCCTTGTTTTCTTTTTTTAGTGAAAATGGAGACTGGTTGGTCGCCATCCTCAATCTTTTATTGAGTATTTCATATACTTCCAGACAATTTTATCATAATTCTTCAATCTTCTTTCGACAGAAAAAGACCACCAGATCCTTTTCTTGAGGTTTCTCAAATTTCAATGGCCTATGGGACTTGTTGCCTTGCCTCTTCCCTATTCGGGGGTAGGGTGGGGTGGGGCTCTATATTTTCTCTCTTGATTTTAGTAAGTCCAATTTAGAATTTTCTTCCATTTTGGTATAAGCAGGCAGTTCCTGCTTTTTTTCCTCCTTCTACCCCAGTCCTTGCTAGTATCAGGCCTAGGAAGTCTCTATCACCTTCCCTGGGAAACATACATGTGTGCATACCCACACCCACCCACACCCATCCACACCTACCCACACACACATGTACGTGCATGCATGCATGTGCGCACACACACACATACACACACACACTTCTCACACTATCCTTAAAACCAATAGGAGAACATTCATAAACCTAGCATGACTAGTTATATCTCTAGTGCTTTGCACAGTTCTTGGCACATGGTAAGCAATTAGAAAATGCTTTTTTAAAATTTATTCATTCAGTTACTATAAATACCAATGAATAATGGCTACATCCAGAAGGCCTTTTGAATCACAGAGACTTTTTCTATTGACTATCTGATGGTTTCTCAATGCTTAGGTGTAATGATGAACCAAATTGAGGTTTTTACTACTTTGTACCCCCAAGTATAAACAGTGAACCTTTCCCTGCCTATCCTTGCCATTTATGAAAGTCCGCCTGTATGTGTTCGTCCTTCATTGCCGAAGATGACCATGCCATGCGAGAAATGATGACATGACTTGCACTTGACTTTGTTTTGAGTGAGGGAGGGCTGTGCAGGTCACCAGCCTCACTTCTCTACCTCTATTGTGAAAGAGTTTTGGTAGCTCTTCTCATCCTTGTGAGACAGTGAAGAAACAGACTCCTTGCCTCATCCTGTCGCTATCATATCCTTTGAACATTCCATACCTCAATAAGTGAGTAGAACAATGGTTGAAACCTTGGCATAGCATTTAAAAAAATAAAAATTCCCATTCTTCTTCATCAAAGATCTCCTAAGATCTCCACCTTTCCAATTGTGACATACAAGTGGTCTGCAGTCTTGGAACTAAGATCTAATGCGTGCTGCATGTAATTATGTCATGGTTCCCAAATGCTTTATTTCTGTACCCTAAATGCAATTTTTAATAACAACGCAATTTAAGGCATGTTCAGACTTCAGTTTATCTTAAACCCTGCATTCTTTCCTGCCTTACAAATCTATAATAAGTACTTCCCTTTTCTGTATTTATGTACTTTAATTTTTCTTCCTAAGTTGTTTCAATTTAGGAAATAAAATTCTGTCTCGGGATCACATGCAACACTGCCTTAAGGTGGGGATCCTTAACTTCTTTTGTATATCTTTATTGAAATTTTCATTATTGGTGAAAGGAGTCTTCCAAGTCTGTCCCAGAATCTCATGCTATTGTTCCTATTATGCCTTTTTAG
Source organism: Potorous gilbertii (assembly GCA_028658325.1). Classification (NCBI taxonomy): domain Eukaryota; kingdom Metazoa; phylum Chordata; class Mammalia; order Diprotodontia; family Potoroidae; genus Potorous; species Potorous gilbertii. The sequence goes on from JAQQSK010000382.1 coordinate 4,990, forward strand.
TCTGGTGGGGACCATGAGAAGGAAAAAGGAGAAATATGAATGACTGGCTCAAATACCTTGTACATATCCAGGTTGACTTGGCTACCTGTAATAAAAATAAATAATGATAATTACATTTAGAAAGCATAGCACATGCAGTGAGCCTTTTAATCCATATTCTTTTCCTTCTTTCTGTCACAAAAGGTTTTTTTTGGTCATTTTAATGTTAATTCTTTCCTTATAGATAATGAGCCATATATCTAAAAATGTTATAATGGTCAACATGGGGCAAGATAGCCTTAGACCTTCAAGGGACCTTAGAGTTTATCTATTTGAACCTCTTCATTTTAAAGATGAGAAAGTTAATATCCCGAGAAGATTTGTGATTTTCCCTCTAATAGGAAATGGTTGAGCCAGCATTTGCATACAAGTCCTCTGACTCCAAATCCACTACTCTTCTCAGTACCCCAGAATTAGTATGAAAAATATATTAATGGTTGTTTTGGAATCTCTAACTACAAACTTTAACCTTATATGACTATTATATTCACTCTCTTTTTTAAAAAAAATTACATATCTATACATATATATATGTATATATTGCAATCAGTGAAAAATCTGCTTTCTCTTCCTTTTACCCCACACTCCCTTGGCCACCTAATAAAGTGATATTTGCTGTCACATGTGATAATATAGGGTAGAGTAAAACAAATTTCTGCATTGGCCATATCCAAAAAAATACATATCTCATTTTGTACTCTGAGTTCTTCACCTCTCTCTTATGAGGTGCATAGCATGTTTCACCATTAGTCCTTTGAAATCCTGGTTGCAGATGGTACTGATAAAAACTAATAATTCTTTCAAAGTTGTTTGTCTTTACCACATTGTCATCATTATATAAATTCCTCTCTTGTTTTTGTTATCTTCATTCTACATCAATTCATAGTCTTCTCAGGTCTCTCTGAAATGATACTTCTCCATTCCATGTAGCATAGTAGTATTTCATCACATTTATAGACCGTACTTGTTTAGTCCTTCCCCAGTTTATGGGCACCCTCTAAAATTCCCATTCTTTGCCACCTCAAAAAAGCTATCATGTTTTTTCTATAACCGTAGTTTGTTTTCTTTATAACTAATCTATCCCTCAATCTACCCTCCTCTTAATTTCCCTTACTCCAAACTTCTTCCCTTTCCATCCTATTTCCCTGTTTAGTAAGATGTGTTTTTGTATTCAACTTCCTGTGTCTGTGTTCTTCCCTCTTTTACCAGTTCAGAGAAGAGTGACAGCTGTTCCCCTCTCACATCTCATCCCTGTCGAGAGATATCTATTTGTGTAGCGTATGTATGTGAGATCATTTCCCCAAAACTTCCTTTTCTTTCTTCCCTTCCCCCATAATGTTTTCTTCCCTTCTCTTAAGATCATCAAGACTTAGCAGAATCATTGCCAGGCTGTCTGTCTAATTAGATTCCCTACATAACTCCTGATGAGAAGATTCGGTGGGGACCCATAGAACATCTCCCCATATTAGAATATAATCAATTTATTCTTCTCTGTTCTTTCATCTAATCCTTTGTTCATGTTCACATTTTTAATATTCTTTCTCTCTCCTTTATTTGAAAGTCAAAATTCCTACATAGCTCTTGTATTTTCATTGGGAATGCGTAAAAGTCCTCTATTTTATTAAAAATCCAAGTTCTTCCCTTGTAAGATTATATTCAGTTCTGCTAGGTAAGTCATTCTTGGATATAAGCCTATGTTCATTGCCTTCTGGAATATTGTATTCCAAACTCTCTGCTCCTTTATGGTGGTGGCAGATAAATTTTGTGTGATCCTAAGTGTGGCTCTGGTACTTAAATTCTTTCTTTCTGCCTGCTTTGCAGTATTTTTTATTCTCTGACCTGGAAGCTCAGAATTTTGTTTATGATGTTCCAGGAAATTTTCATTTTGAGGTTTCTTTCCAGAGGTGAGAGGTAGATTCTATTTTGACTTTGCCCTTTGGTTCCAATATATGGGCAACTTTCTCTTAAGATTTCTTAAAATATAATACCTAGACTCTTGTTTTCATCATGGCATTAGGGAATTCCAATGATTCTTATTTTTTTTCCATTGGTCTCTTTTCTGGGTCAGTTATTTTTATGAGATACTTGAATTTTTTCTCTATTTTTTCAATCTTTTAGCTTTGTTTTATTAGTTCTTGTTGTCTCAAGCAATCATTGCTTTTATTTTGCTTTAGTTTAATTTTCAAGGACTTTTTTGTTTGTTTTGTACCTCTTGTGGCAAATAATCAATTTTCTTTCCAATTATTTCTTCTTAGTTTTCATTTATTTTCCATTTTCCTCTAATTCTCCCATTTTATTGACAAATACATTTTTAACTCTTTTAAAAACACTTGCTTTATCTCTACCACAAATTATCATTGTATTTTTGGTCATGCTATATTTTTCTTTGAGATTTTGCTTATAAATGTTTTAGAGTCATTTTCTTCTTCCGTGTTTGTGTCTATCCTTGTCACCATAACAGTTTTTTAACGGTAGAATTGTTTTTTCATTTGTTTGTTTAATTGCTCATTCCTCTAGCCTACTTTCTGACTTCATATTTGATGTTAAGACTGAACTCTGTTCACTTCTGGAGGGGAAGTCTGGGCTAATCTTGTTACTTTCTTGGAGTATTGAATATTTCACTTTTCAAGGCCCTCAGGAACAGCTCAGGCTGGGAGACTTGGAAGATTTCAGTTCTCCCAAAGTGGTAAGGGTTAATTGCTATCCTTGTGGTCTGGGCTTTGCAAATTCCAGACCTGGTTTTGGGACTGAGGAATGGCAGATTGTTGCTGACTCAGCCATTATCAGTCATCCAGAAAGCTCAGTTGCTTCCCAGTAATAAAACTGCAAAGCTCCTTTTGGCCTGGAATTCCTGCCATGGTTATTTCTCTGGAGGTTTCAGACAGGGCTAGAAGCTGGAACTGAAATTCTGTTCCTGGTATCTGAGCCACACTGCTTTTGATTCTAAACCATTTCCTACTTTGGTATGCATCCCAGGACATGTGTTTGGGTGGAGGCACAAGTTTCTTTCTCAATTTTCCCTGAATTTCTGACTCAGAACTGGGTTGTGGGAAGCAAAACTGCCACTTGGCACCTGTTTCCATCAAGGTACCCTGATATGGATCCAGGACCTTTCTCACCCTGGTGCACAGATTTTCCTTGCATTAGAACGCTCTGCATGGTGCTCCTGACCAGACCCTATCCTTGGTGTCTGAGGACCACTTTATCTTTCTATGCTGACCTGAGCTGGAGAAAAGAATTACTGTGAGTTTTTCTTGGATTTTCCCATTAGGATTGTCTGGTACATTTTCTAGATCTGTTTAGAAGAATTGAAATGGGGAAGGGGGGAAGTTTGACATACTGTTTCCTGCTACTCCACCATCTTTCAGCTGTTCTATTCCCAATTGTATACTGAATCATTTTCAATTCACAAAGTAGCATAAATCACTTGATTTTTACTTCCTTTGATTAGGCACCAACTATATCATGATATTTTTTAGCGAATCTGATGCTTGTAACTTAGACATTTTGGGATCAATCATGTATAAAAGAGACCACAAACTATAAGACCCAATAAGTTTTGTTATTTATTCATTCATTCTTTCAAATATTTATGTAGTACTGTTATGTACATGGCCCTGGCTCTGCTAAACACTGTACAAAGATAAGCTAAGAAAATAGACTGTGTCCTAAAGAGCTAACAACCTACCAGAGACACAACTTTATGAAAAAAACTAATATGTGATGAGCACATATGAAGGGCTGCATCATTATTCTATGAAAAATTTACAAGAGGGACAGATCACTTAAATAGTCAGATCCTTTGCCATGTAAGTTGGAAGACATTCTCTGAAAAAGCCATTTTTTTCAGAGCTTTTTAACGTGGCCTCCTTTTTTACCTCCTTTTGGGTAGGCAGGGACCCTTAGAACATTGAATATAGTACTTGGCACATAGCAGACTTTCAGTATTAAAAAGAACTGTAATCCTGGCTAAGATATGGTTTCTGCTATAAGGAAACATAGTTGGAGCAAGAGATGGTTTATGGAGTGAATATAAGAAACAAAGCCTCCATTATTGTCCTGAGTGGCAAGTGTCACACTACCTGCTATATCTAGTTACCCCCAATTATGCTTCACATTGAAACCTTGTGATCTTTTTGCCATCCACCCTACATTTCACTGTATTCTCTGGACCTCTAGGTTGTATTACCTACCTCCAAACCTTATTATGGGCTACTTAACCCTCTGAGGCCGTGTTAATTCACTTCCCTGTGGTTCCATTCACCTTTCCAAATTTTCCAAATAAAAGCACCCTTATGGCTGTTACTTTCCTATATGATTTACAAGCTTTATACATACATACATATTGAGTATGTGAAGAGTCCTTAGCCTAAAAGGCCAAGGTCTCCCACCACATCTTGGACTGTCTCCAGTCATTTTGATGAATATCTGGTCGCTGGATCCAGATGGCTCAAGAGGAGAAAGTGAGGCTGGGGACCTGCACAGCCTTCACTCACTCAAAACAAAGTCAAGTGCAAGTCATGTCATCATTTATCTGATGGCATGATCCTCTTCGAAAATGGACAAATACAACAACCACTTCTTTTATTAAAATTCAAGATCCTTGAAGGCAAGGATTCTTTCTCATTTTTATTCATATCCCCAGAGTTTTTACACAATGCTTTATGCGTAATACATGCATAGCAAATGCATTTTTTATTTATTCATTCATCATATGTGGTTGTCATTTATAGAGCATCTTAAGATTTGCAGAATGCTTTACATAGTTATTTCATTCAGTCTTCACAGTAATTCTGTAGGAGTGTAACGTAAATATACTTAGAAGAAATAAGTGACAATGAAGTTATGAAAATTACTTCCACCAAAGGAGATGCAATCTTTAATTGAGTAGATACAAAACTAATTGTCTGAAGTCAGGTGAGTTGTGATGGCGATTGACCCACAGTCCATGTCAAAGGTAAGATTTGAAGGTCTTTCTAACTTCAAGTTGATCACAGTTAACATTTATAGAGTGCTTATAGTTAGCAAGTGATATACATACATATATATATATGTATATATATATACATATATATTATATATATCTATATATAGATATATAGATATATAGATATATATAGTCCTTTTCTTCTTACGACAGCCTTTGGAGGTTGATGCTACTATTATTGTTTAGTCATTTTTCAGTCTTGTCCAACTTTTTGTAACCCCCATTTGCTCTTTTCTTGGCAAAGATATTGGAGTGGTTTAGTATTTTCTTCTGCAGCTTATTTTACAGATGAAGGAACTGAGGCAAAGAGGATTTAAGTGACTAGTCTAGGGTCACAAAGCTAGTAAGTATCTGAGGCTAGATTTGAACCCGAGTCTTCCTGACCTTAAGCCTAGCATTTTACCCACTTTGCTGTCTAGAACCCTGGTGCTACTATTACCCCCATCTTATAAATATGAAAAGTGAGACTGAAAGATTTGACCTTTGGGGGACTTACATGAGGGAAGTGACACAGATGGATTCCAACTAAGTCTTTCTGACTCTAAGCATGGCACTGTTGGCACGAAATTCTGTATGACCTCTATTAATAGTATGGTCCCCTATTAATAGTATGCTCCTTATCCTCTGTGTAAAATTGCACTTTGGGGTTTAGCTCTACTTTTTTTTATTAAGTTAGGTTGCTATCAAAAGGAGAAGACATTTGTTTTCCACCTGCTGCCCCTTTCAAGGTCCTGTTTATCTTGGCACATCCACAGATACAGATTTGGCTCAATGTGAAGTCTGCATATCCCTTCATTCAGAAAAAAGCAGTAGGTTTTTAAACACACACTTGCAAATGAAATGCCCCTTTTATAGTCGCAGAGTATTCACTGTGCTGTTCTCTCAAGTAGAGATGGTGTTATCTTATTTTAAGCTGCCTTGCTTATTTTTGGCTGGAAAAGGAAATTTTATGTGTAAATAGACCATGTATTTTAGACACAGATTATGTGGGCTTTATTATAATTAGGGAGACTCTATCTTTAGGAGAGAAGAGCTAATTAGCAATAGCTACATATGGTATGGCCTGAAAAGTCCATTTTGCCACTTGACAAAGTTTTAACTGGTATTATTTCTGTTTCCAATCTAAAGTCTTTCCAATGACATCAAGTTCTTAAAGTCTGTGGTGAGAATTCAACCTTTTTCAACCTTTCTGCTCCTCCTTACCAATTTGGAAAGGCTTTTCCTACTGGCCCCCAAATGGACCTTCTACCTATTGTCTAGGACCAACCTACTAAAGATCAGAGTGGTTCATCTCAAAACATGGGCCACTGGATAATGAAATCACAAATACCTTCTACTAAAGTATAGAAGATGTGCAATCTACTTCAATGGAGGGAATGAGCAGGGCAATGAAATCTGATTCTTAGTTGACTACAGTTATTCAATCAGAAAGCATTTATTAAATACTTCCTATGTGCCCAGGATTGTGGCAGACACCAGGAATACAAAACAAAACAAAAAATCGAGGCATTAATCTCAAGGAACTTATATTTCAGTAAGGAGACACATAAATTAATAGATATACACAAGATGCACACAGAGTGGAGACAGAAATAAAACTTATATAGCATGTCTGCTTATAAAATTGAGGAGAATATTTGGAGTCTGAGGGCAAGAAGAGTTCCATTTTTAAAAACCTGTATCCCCAGCATTTAGTGTCTAGCATATAGCAGAAATATAAAAGCTTAATGATGACTGAGTACTTGATAAGAATGTTACCATCTATTAAACACACACACACACACACACACACAACCACTTAGACATTACCTATTATAGTTATTGTGCTGGGTGGATATAGTAAGGGACTTTATAAAAATACTATAATTAGTTTCATCCTTCAAAGAGCTTATAATATACCTTAGGAGCTAAGATGTAGCATGCTGTGCAATTTTACAAATAAAAGTGATTTGGAGATAAATGAGTTCAATCTCTTTTTTTTCCATGAGAAACATGAAAGAAAAGAAAACTGAAGCCCAATGAAGTTGCATAATAAGAAAAAATGAAATAATAAAACTATTTCAATAAAATCAGATGATAATACAAGAGATGTCACAAGACAATATCATAACACTAAAGGTCCATTGAACATAATAGGTATATTGGATAAAGCGCTGTCCCACAAATCAGGAGACTTTACTTTAAGACTGTGGCATTACACTAGTTATGTGGCCATGATCAAATCAGGAAGTGATTAGTCAGTTCAATTCAGAACAAGCCTCTTTGCTTCCTCAGTTTATAGAGGATACATTGTGTATACCGCATATAGAGTTCTAAAATTTTAGGGTTGAGAAGGGCATTAGAAATCATCCAACCCAACTCTTTCATTTTACAGATGAGGAAACATTTGTTCAGATAGCAGACATGGGATGTCTCCTTTCAAATCTTCTGTCAGTTTTCCAGACTCTAAAGCTGGTGATCTTTTGAACTCAAATATTGGGCAGAATGGCTGGAATTTCATGACAATTACCCTGGAGTAAATAATTTGATTGAGAGGAGGAATATAATGCTGAATATTTTGAATCCTCAAGTAATTGGCTGCATATTCTACCTCCATGAAAAACTGATTCTGAGGGAACTCATCAATAACTGCTATTGACACTGCAGAATCAGTAATCCCCATTGTTCCTTGAAACTTTGGTTTATAAATCAAGGAGATTCAGGGAACCTCACTCAGTCATTTTTGAAGCAAAACCAAAAAACTCCATAGCATACAAAATCCTTGTGTGAAAGAAATAAAACTAAACTAAGATGTTAAGTTAGTTTCATGAGAAAATTACCTTTTCCTCAAAAAAGGGTGGTAGAGAAATGAAAATTTAGGTCAAATTAAAAATTAGTTGCTTGAATTGATCTATTTATCTGGATCATCAAATGTTCATGTAAATGATATCATGAGATATACTTAACTCATATCACTTTGATTTGAAAGTAAAACAGAATTATTTTGATTATTAAGATGTTGAGAATAAACACATTCAATCTTTTCCTTGTCTTTATTGTCAACTGTTAGGCTTCATGTAGATATGTTTTCTTGCTTGGGGACTAATTTTTTTAAAACATATTTCCATATTAGTCATGTTGTGCAAGAAGAAACAGACCCAAATAAATAAATCAAGAAAAAATAAAGTGAAAAATAGTATGCTTCAATTTGTATTCAGAATAAAATCATTCTTTCTGTGGATATGGATAGCATTTTTTCATCTTTGGAATTGTTTTGAATCATTGTTTTGCTAAAAAATATCTAAATCGTTTGAAGTTCATCATCATAAAATACTGCCATTACTATGTACAGTATTCTCCCGGTTCTACTCACTTCACTTTGCATGACTTCATATAAATCTTACCAGTTTTTTTTCTGAAATCTATCTGCTTACTATTTCCTATGGCACAATAGTGTTCCATTGTGTTTATGTATCACAACTTGTTTAGCCACTCTCCAATTGATGGACATCCTCTTGACTTCCAATTCTTTGCCACCACAAAGATCTGCTATAAATATTTTTGTACGAATAAGTTATTCCCTCCATTTTAATCTCTTTGGGGTAGAGCAGCGATATTGCTGAATCAAAGGGTATACATCGTTCGATTGCCCTGTTCCAAATTGCTCTCCAGAAGGGTTGGATCAGTTCACAACTTCACCAATATTGCATTAGTGTCTTGGGGATTATTTCAATAAGAGAACCAAAATGTTCAGCCCCATAATGAGAAAAGAGAGCTGAAAAAAGTAAAGAATGAGTACTTTGTCTCCCTCTCTTCCTTTGAAGTGCATTCTTTATACATCTTTTGTGGTACAGTGGAAAGAGTCTGGGATTTAGAGTCAGATGACTTGAGTATGAATCTTTGTTCTACTATTTAAATAATTGCATGACTTTAAGCAAGTTATTTAACCTCCATGAGTCTCAGTTTCCTCTTCTGTAAAATGTGTTTATTGTAACTCTAAATCTAGGATTCTCTGGCCATAGTTCTCTTCCATCTTCTGGGTTTAACTTAATCATAGTTCTTTCCTAAAGATGGCACCTTTATTGATACCTTCTGTAAGGCTGACTGTTCCTCTACTCTGAACCAGAAAAGTTGATATAATGATGGTTTCAGAACTGGAATTGGGTAGTGGAAAATATGCAGGGTATCAATGCTGCCAAATAGCCAAATAGAGGTGCTTTTAAATCTTTCCTCAATTATTTTCTGGTTGTGTAACCATTGGCAAATCACTTCACCTCTCTGTGTCTCTGTTTCCTTAACCGTAAAATGTGGACAAGAATAGCACCTATTTTATTGGGTTGTGGTGAGAATCAAATTAGTCAACATACGTATTACTTCACGTATATAAAGTGCTTTGCAGACCTTAATGTACTATTAAGAAATACATAAATACTAGTGGCCACATCAGATGGCCTCTGGCTGCCATTCAGCCTATTTCTGGGCGGTGTGAGCAACCTGGCCAGCTCTAAACTCAGCCAGAAACCATGGAGGAAGGGAGCAGGTTTGAGAGTGATAAGAAGGGCCTTTTGTGACTCACTGATTCTAGTGCATTCAAAGATACATCATATTATCTTTACATATAATTGGGAAAATAAAATGCTATTAAAAAGGAAGATATATAACAAATATGGCACTTTACCTTGAGGAAGACTGAAAATTTGCTTGTGGACATGGGCATCAGAAGGGTTACAGTTTGTAAGTTATATAGCATAACTGCATAATTCTCTCCATTCTGACTTTTCCCCAGGGAAGGAATGAGAAAAGTCAAACTGAAAATTCATATTATGCTCAAAATGTTTCTTAACGTATCAATTGCAGTGAAATAAATTTGTACTTTTGAAACATGGGATAGAATTGACTATATAATCAATGAGGAACATTGAAGATGAGTAAGGAAAAATGTCATCAGGGAAATGTATAATAAGAAAAAAAAAGTTAGGTTGGTAACATGGGGAGGGGAAGGGTGTAGATGACAGGTGGACAGTCTGAACACTCCACTGATGGTATCAAGAGAAACTTTAAAAAATCCTCTAGTACATTGGACAGAGCCCTTACAGCAAACATTTGGAAGAACATGATAGTACTCTCAAAGGATAGGAAGACACGGTTAGGTTGGTATCTTTACTACTGGAGAGAATATCCAATGAGAAATTATCACAGGTCCATTGGACTATTGAGTATTTAATTTTCCACCTTGAAAACACCCTGTAATGTTGATAAAGACAATAGTGACTTTGTTGCTTCCAGGATCTGTGATTTTATTAGCTGAATTCTGTCTCCATCTATACTTGCATTAATCATTAATCTTGGTCTTTGAAAATTTATTTGATTCAAAACTCTATAACCAATTTGTAGCCAACTTGGTGATGATCCTCTTTGAGAACAGTTAGGCTGGCCATTGGACTGCTATGTATGTATGCATGTATGTATATTCAGAACTGAATCCATACCTAAAATTATTCCATCTGAATTGCATGCTAAGACTTAATTACATCATGTCTACTTAGCTTTTAAAGAACCTAGGATCATGATGGGAAACACAATAAAATTTGGAGTAGAAGAAAGTATTATAATCATTTTATAATTGGGCATCAATTTGTAATTAGGCAAATTATAATTAGGTGGAAAAAAGAGTAAGTGAAGTTTTGTTACGTATAATTATGAACAAAACTATTTTTTCTCATGTGGTGAAATCACAGGTTTTCATGGCCACCTGGTGGTAGGGTCACTGGGGACAAATCTTCCTTAGGGGAAGAGAGAGAATGCACTTCTTCCATTCTTAAGTTTTAGGGACTATGAAGAGATGGAATTATGGGATGAATGTGTGGGTGAAAAGAAGATAAGTAGAAGTCCTGTTGCTCATTCCTCCCTAGTGTAAAGGTACAGGTGTGACAGATTTAGTTCAGCCACATGCTGTAGTATATGTCTATTCATTCAGACCTGTTCAAGTGAAGTTAAATCCCTGCCTTAGGGTCTCAATGTAATATAATTGTTTATTCATTAAGCCACGGACTCCCTCACTAGCTGACTATTTCTGTATGAGCTATTGATAAAGCCTAAAGCCAGCTGGCCTAGACTTCTCAGTTGTTTTCCCCCAGGATCACATTCCCATGTGCTCTGCCACTGAAGCAGTATTCATTCCTGTCAGTCATGCTATGACACTGATATCACAAGTAGCAGGGGCCTGTGACAAGCAGCACTGTAGTGCATGCAAAGGTATCCCAGGGGAATAGGAGGAGCTAGACTCTTTCAGCCTCCATGCTCCTGCTCTTACAGCTACTTAATAAAGCCCTACTTATCCCATGGAAGCCTGGTTTGGGTTCATCACTTGAGTTCTCTGTGCAGAAGACAAGGTCATATCAGATCTATTTGAGAAAACCAGGAAAATGAAATGTTTCCCAGACTCATTTAGGAGTTGACACACCTATTGCTTGCCAACTCTTCCTGGGAGTCTTACTAGAGCATGTGCAGAACTAGTTCTGGTTCTTGTAAGAATGTAATTAATTAGAAGGGAGGATAGACTGACAGCTACAGTCTAGGTATCACAAAAGGAGTTATACTATGATGTGGTCCCAAACCTAAAGGACATAGACAAATCCAAATCTCAACCATGTATGCTGTATGCTACAATTTGTTACCTATGTTATATGTTGCCATGTGTGTCTATCTAGATGTGGTTCAAAGACAAGCATGAATATCTTCTAGATTTTCTTCCGCTTATCCTTCAAGAAAGACTGATTCTGGTCAGGAGGGAAGACAGAAGATTATGGTCACTTTGTTTCCTCAGAGGAAGGGTACCAGACTAGAATTGTTTCTATCAGCCTCCTTAAATATTGATCATCTAGGAGAGATCATTTGTAGATCATGATTCCTTTCTCTCAGTGGGAAATTAGTGACCTAAACATATACCCAAACCTTGACCTCTCCATCAAATACCAATTCTGCAAAGAATATATTTAACAAATAGCATATAAAGCATTTATATAAACTGATAGCTCACAGAAATCAGAGAAGTTATACAAACAAAAACTATATCAAATAATAGACAGAGTAAATGTGCTTTCCCATTAGGAACAAGATATCTCAAGTCATCCAAGAAAGATCTTACCCAAAGAGGAAATTTCTGAAAATTTCTAGTATAATAATGTGAGGATAGGGATATGATTGAGAGCCCAGATCTGCTACATTTTGGCTTCTTCCAAGAGTCTTCCCAGAGTATGAAACCATATGTTCTCTTTCTTGAAGCAGGGAGCCAGAAGACTAGGTTTCCCTTTTTCCAGTCTCTTACCTACTTAGGTCTTCACACAGACACAGGATGCTCTATCATCAGTCTCCACCAATGAGGAAAGCCCATGCAAATAGACTTCAAGGGTCAAGTTTCACATATTAAGGGTCAAATTTAATTTGTCACTCTGCCAAATATTACTCGATCTAAACATGAGTAATAAATGCTCAAGCTACAAAAGTCTTCAATTTCCTCTATCTCTGAACAAAAAAAGTAAAAACACAACAAAATGCCTCTTATGACTCAAGATTCATTAAGCTAATGCCCAATCTCTCTTCTTTGCATTGCCAGACTTTAAAGAAAAGTAGTATATGTTCACCCCCTCTACTTCTTTACAATCATAAAGCTTTGATTTTCATCACTCTATTGAAATAGTTCTCTTTAATAGTGCTAATGGCCCATTAATGACCTGATGTTGCACAATTGCCCCTTCCATATCTTATTCTTTTCTCCTCTGCAGTTTTTGGCGATATTGGTCGTATCCCTTTATCTTCCCTTCTTAAAGCTCCATATATTTTTGAATTTCATGACACTGTTCTCTCTTGCTTTCCTTTCCACATCTCTGTTTCTGCTTCTCTGTCTTTTTTTGGAATTGTTTCCATCTCTTTTCATGACCTCTGTGGTCTTGGCTTCAGTACTTTTTTCTCTTCTCACATTTTCCATTTTCGTCTCCTTATTAATTTCCATTACTTTATTATCAACTCTGTGGAGATGACTTTCAAATAATAGATTTGAAAATAGAAAAACGTAGATAATTAGATGACGTATTCTTTTAGAAATATTTTTAGTTCCAAATTCTCTCTTTCCCTCCAGCTCCTTTCCTTATAAATGAAATCAATCAAAACCTAAGATTTGACCTCCCTTGAAATACTGTCCAACAAACCAACTACCTGGTAAGCTTCTCCATCTGAATATCCTAACAATATCCCAAACTGAAGATCTCATCATCATTCCCATAAACTCCTAATTTTCCTGTTTCTACAGAAATGGTCATCAAGCATTGAAATACTAGAGAGTTATCTTTGACTCTTCCCTTTACTTCATAACACAAATCTTGTCAACACAATAAATATTTTAAAATAACAATTTAAACTTTATTGTGAAACACAAAATTGTTTTAAAATTATTTTATTTTATGAAAATGAATTCATTTTCACAACTTTAGAAAGGGACTTAATTAATGCCAAAACAGAGATCCGCTCTATAATAATGTTTGTATACATTGTATTTTGTACTGTTGTTAAAAAAAAGATATTTTTAGTCTTTTCCTTTCTTGGAATGAGTATTATGGGTAATGATAGCAAGTTGTTCAATATATTCTAATTTGCAGGCACCAGCAATTGAATGCTGTTGAAAACAATTTTTTAAAAAATGAACCTGTGGATATTTGTAGTCTGTTGAATGATTGGGGATAGTTGAAGGAGTAAAGTGAGCCCACTGGTTTTATCTAAAGTTTCTAATGAATAAGGTTGCAAATATCCAGGAAGATGGGTGGGGTGATTCACTCTTTGATGGTCAATGGTTCCACACAATGCATGTAAATAAAATGGGAGCTGTCATGGGAACTATACTTATAATCTAAATTTAGAGAGTAATTTTGACTCTATAAGAATTGGTACTTCAAATCACAGTATTTCTTAGGAAAAGAACTATGAGTAATACAAGTGTTGCCTCCTTTTTCTCATGGTGGAAAATATGAAATTATTTAGGAAAAATGCATTTGATAATCAAGAACATGAAGAGAGAGTTCCTGGATCTGTAGAAGAGAGGGCCTCTGGACACCTAGGAAGAACCTTCACATGCACTAATTAGACAAGAAACAAACATAGAAGTAACTCTTTTCTATTCATTATTTTAAATCTTTATCAATTAATCATTAACCTCACTTGGGTCCATGAATTTTGTTATCAATTTTAATAAGGTTTTTGATAGAGAGGTTCCCCCCCAAATTTTTTTGCCCTCCCTCCTTGTCTCTTAGATTATCAAAGTTCATCTCAAATATTATTTTCTTCATTTTTAATTCCCCATTTGGTAGCATAGCTCCCATGGTTCTCTTTATTATTCTATGTACATAATATCCATATTTACATATGCATGTATTGTGTATTTATATATGTACATATGCAGGGTGTTCCATAAATCAGTGCATTTTGATAATTTAATAGCTTAAAACTTAAAAATAGATTTTGTTTTAAGCTATTGCTCTAAGACATGCTGAACCCTTATTAATCACCCCATCCATTGACCCCTAACCATCCCAGGAATGTTAGTTCTTTGAAGACAGTTGTTTTATTTTTGCTTTTATATTATCAGGGCATAATACAGTGCTTAATGTATAGTGTAAAAATAAATGATAAATTCTTGCTGAGTTGAATCTACAGATGAGGAAACTGAGTCTCAAAGAAGTAAAGTGACATGAGCAAAGTCCTACTGATAGAATTTGATCCCACGTTCTTTGAGTCTAAATCTAGCACTTCTGTAGCACATCTTTTCCTTGACATGATACATAAAACAAGCATTATATTTACTTGTATCTCAGTATCCATGCTAAGGGTTTGAGGAAGGAGACTTAACTGATAATGATGATGTGACATAACAAAGGAGTGTTATAATCAACAAGAAAGTTGAAGATGGAAGATGGGGAAATGAAATATTTTCCATTTTAAGTTGTTGGTTATCTTTACCAAGATTCACACACACACACACACAAGCACACATATATGCATAAAGTTTGTAGGTGGGAAAATGGTTATCTGTTGCAATTGGGAGCAAATGTACAACTGCAGATGAGAATTTAATTTGGTATAATAAACTTTTCCAAGAAGATATTCACAGATAATCACTGATAAAAAATATTCAGAATTCTTTAAAGATGTCTAAGACCTAACTTAACTTGTGAAACAACTCATGGAACCTTAGGGATCTGTCAAATATTTTGGAAAACTCTGGTTTAGATTTTGTTTATGGAAGACTTCCTCCTCACCTAGCAACATCCCGTTGTAATAGGTTAGTTAAGTACAGATAATAGCTGTTCTGTAAGGAAAAAAGGCAGGGCGTTTGTAAAAATTTTTTAAAAGTGTTACAATGGACGCCAAAGACCTGAATGAGATGATTTAATTCAGCTCAGTTATTTTGCACATGAGTAAAATAAGGCCAAAGATGATGAAGTGACTTTTCCAATATTATATCTTTGGAAATTGGCTATTATACCTTTAGTAAATGGCAGAAAAAGAATTTGAATTCAGATCTTCTGATTCTGAGGCTGTATTATTTTCAGTATACCATGTTATGGCACCTTTCTTCAATGTCTTTTTGGAATATTTTCTTGTGTATTCTCATGACAATTCCAATAGCTGAGACTATTTTTATATTCTCATATTATCAATTGAATATTATTGAATTGAATGAGACTATAATTGAATATTATATTCTCATATTATCAATTGAATATTAACAATAATTAACAGACAAAGACTAAAATTCACACTATTTTATCTACAATTGTTTACATTGAATTTTGACACCAAAATAAATCTAATGACATTTAACTAAATAAACATGTCTTATGGATAGTAGGATCCCCATTGTACTCTAAATATTCTAAAATATGATAACAATGATGGTACAAACATTCCAATTATTTAAAAAGTTATAGAACTCTTGTTGCTTGTGATTTTCTTTGACAGAGGACACATTCATAATACCAAATACATAATTATTGTTACAAAGTT
>JAQQSK010000383.1:0-21032 GCA_028658325.1 Potorous gilbertii
GTATGGACCCGTTTTTCATGATTTTCTTGCATCTCTCTCATTTCTCTTCCCAGTTTTTCCTCCACCTGGCTAACTTGATTTTCAAAATCCTTTTTGAGCTCCTCCATGGCCTGAGCCCATGGGGTATCTATTTCACATATTTGAGATACAGAGGCTTTGACTCCTATGTCTTTACCTGATGGTAAGCAGATCTCTTCGACCTCAGAGAGGAATGGCGCAATCATCTGGTCATGAAGAAAATAACATTCTATGGTCTTAGTTTTTTTTTCCCTTTTCTGGGCATTTTCCCAGCCAGTTACTTGACTTCTGAGAGTCCTCTCCACCCCAGCCTAGATCTGCCCAGCTATTGCTTGGGGTCTGGGATTCAAATGCTACTCCCCAGCCTCAGGACTTTTGGCAGCAGGCCTGACTGCTCTTCAATGGGAGCTTATCTGCTGGTTCTCTGGTGGGGACAGGGCCGCCTCTCAGGCTCAGTTCCCTCAGGGGGTTTATGCAGAGGTCTTTTGTAATGGAGCTGCTGTGGAGCTCCTGCCTGCTGCCTCTGCCTCTGGCCGGGCTGCCTCAGCCTCTGCCTCAGCGGCGGCCTCCCGAGGGTGTCCGAGTCCCAGAGATACCCTGCTCCCCTCTCAGCCTCTCTCTCTCACTGACCTGTGCGTCTGTGGCTGGAAGGACCTTCGCGGCCGCTGGAGATTCATGTCCCTGAAACCTGCTTGGGTCTGCTTGCTCCTCTCAGTGCGGTCTGGCCAGGGCAGGGGGAGGGGAGGGCTCCACTCCCGTCTGCGGCTCAATGGACCCCTGGGGTCAGTTTTTCAGGGCTCTCTGCAATGGAAATCTCCTTCACTGTGTTCCTGTGCAGCTTCCACTGTTCCAGAATTTGTCAGGAAAACCATGGGCTGTGGGTTCGGATCTAGCAAATGTGAGTCTTTCTACTCCGCCATCTTGGCTCCGCCCCCCCTTCATCATATATTTTAAAGAAATATCAAGTTGTAAATGATAGATTTGCAGTTAAATGCACAATCATCTCTTTTTTCTGTTCTAGTAATTATAGAAATGCTTGTTTTATTTCTTAAGTTCAGAATAAAATAAATTAAAAAATAAAGTAAATAGAATTTAAAAAATATATATATGTCTAAAATTATAGCTCATCAGTTCCATAGCTATGATTTTCTGTGATAGCCAGTCAGTAGACACAATTAAGTCAAAGCAAAGTCATTAACTGTGATAATAATTGAATATCATTTTTTGACCTTAATAAAGACCAGAGCCTGAATTAATCAACCAGAAGAAGAGTCTGGACCTGACATCTCCTTTGTTCTCTGAGTAAACTCAAGAAATACCTCTTCTTATGTTAACAAAACCAGATGAGGCCGACTTAGCATTTGTTGTGAGACCCTTAACCTGAAACACTAGCTTGAATAATGGGACTTTTCCTATACCATATTATGTTAAGGCATGCTAATAGTAAAGAAAACACAGATATCCTGGATCATAATTTCAATTGACACTTTGTCAACTCTTTTATCTTGTTGTATTTACCACCTCTTCAATTAAGAATTTTTTTTCAAAAAAATAATCATATATGGGGATCAAAAATTTGAGAGACACAGACATGCTGAATTGAGAATTTTTCTAAAACAGAGTTAAACCTGATCATTCTTGTATCAGACAGTCAGAAGTTTCCTTCTGGCTCCATGATTATGTATCTGCTAGCTTTAAGAGAATAAACTAGATGGGTTAACACATTGCCTAGCCTGTTTGTCTCCTTTAACCAATCTTCCAGGTCGACACCTGAGATGGTATAGTAAAATATCACAGCTAAAAAGAAAATTTCCTTCACAAACCTTTAACACATTTTTCCCACTTAAACACACAGTATCAGTGTGTCAGTAGGAATAGTGGAAATACATATAAATTATATTGTTAGTGAGGCACATCTGTAAGAAGCTCCATGACAAAGACAACACATAACCTCTGTCCTTGGAAGACCCTAACACCCTTTGATATTCCATCCTGTTCTTATGCTTTCCCTACCTGAATGCATTCTCTCTGCTGGTCAGATTACTCAGCTAGTGTCCCTGAGCCTGCTCCTCTCAATAGGACAGTTGAGACAGGAGACAGTTTTGAGGAACATGCCTCTGGGAGCAGAGAGAATTTAGTTTGTCGATTTTCTGTATCCCAGAAAGTGGGTGCCTTTTTGAAGAAGTAGTCAGATGGCATTGTCAATATCTAGAAATTCATCAAGATAACTTCTTCATATCCGAGGAAGAGAAAATAATGAAAAGCTTTCTTTACACTTAAAGTCATCAACATCTTATTTCCTCTATTACTTGCTCGTTTATCTTCTGTGATTTTGTCAACGTGGGTGAGCTGCAATTCATTTGATCAAGAATGTCTTTACCACTCTCCCTTCCCAATGCCCCTTCAATAGCTATATGCAAAATTTGCTCAAAATAGAGACAAGGTGATGGGGTGGGAAAGGTATTACTAGCATCTGGAGGCATCTTGAAAAACTTTCCTGTAGGTTTCCAAAGATCTGCCCAGGTAAACTTGGAACAGATACTTACCAAAATGAGAAGAGGATGATAAAATTTCCATACACAAAAACTCAGACACTACATCACTAAAATCAATAATCTTTAAAATCCTAAATAATTCTAAAAATACTGTTGTTAAATCCTTTACTAACTTCAGTCACACTAAATTACTCACCTCCTACCCCCTCCCCATAACAAAACAACTACAACACCTCTTTCTCACTTAAACCTTTTGGCCACTGAAACCACAATTCAATTCACCAAAGGCTCATTTTTTGAAAATGATGTTTTCTTTGGCTCAATTTTTGAACTCATACTCAAATCTATTAAAATAATCATACCCAAACTGTTATCAAGTCCTCTCCTAGTATTTCTCAAAGAGGCAGGAGTTCAGTGGATAGAAAACTGGGCCTGGGATCAGGGAAACCTAAGCGCAAATCCAGCTTTAGGCACTTATTAGCTGTGTGACCCTGGGCAAATCACTATTTGCTTTAGTTGCTTCAACTTTGAAATGATGATAAGATAGCATATATATCTCAGAATTGTTGTGAGGATTAAATGAGGTAATATTTGTAAAAGGGCTTAGCATAGCACCTGGCACATAGAAGTTCCTATATTAATGCTTGTTCCTTTTTTCTTTCCACTCTTTGTGGTCATACCCTATATTCTGTTTTTTTTAATGCTGCCATCCTGACATTGTAATCAACTTATAAAAAATGTTGTCCTACTTTCTTCTCTCTCTCAAATACTCATTCTTGGGCTATGATAATCACCCTTGCTCAAATATCTGCTTATTTCATTCTTCTGTTTTAAACCTTTCAATGTCTCTCTATTGTTTAACAAATAAAGTTAAAACTGTGTCTGGCATTCAAGGTTCATTAAAATCTGACACCACATTTCCTTTCTGGTCTTATATTATGTTATTCAATTTCCACAAACTAGATGTTCCAACTCAACGTAGCTTTCTTTCTCCCCTACACACTTCATCTTTCCCCATCTCTGTCTTTCTCATATCACATTTACTATGTTTAGAATTCCATCTGTCATTATAATTCAACCCAGATGTTCACTCTTTCATCAATAGCTGATTCCCTAGTCAGCACCTTATCTTACATCATAGACTGTTCTTACCTATTTGACAAACATTTCAATTACTAATTTTTACTACATAAGATCAATGACCATTTATTAGCTAAACCTTTTATCTTACATAATATCTAGAATGATCCTCTGTGTACAGAAGACATTTAATTGATGTTTGTTGAACTCAACTGCTAAATATTCTGAAGATTCATGGTGAGAACAAGAATAGCTTCTGTTTTTGAATGGTATGATGGCCAAACAAAATTTCTGGCAGATGGTATAAAATGAAAAGCTATAATGTGTAGTCTTTATATTTGATTTTTGGAAGATCATCTTAATAAAGTTCAGAAACTATTTCTTACCAGAGGTTTAGCTACCAGATGATGACGATTTTGTGCCCTAGAAATCTTGAAGACCACACCCTAAGATGTAGCTATCTGTTTATCTGTTCTGACAGGGGGAGCACTTGCTCACAAATAAAATCAGATCTCTTAAAATATTGAAGCTAATCTCTCTCTCCATCACATCTACCCTCACTCAAAGAGATCCCTTTTGTTATACTTAACATTCACACACATACACTCACAAATAAACACATCTTCCCATCTATCTATGTGTCTATATATACATTTCTTTCTGCTAAGATTTTATGTAAGATATGTATTAGGAAGATTTTTCTTTATTTCTCTTTCTCTATTTTTCTTCTTTCTTTGTTTAAATATTAAGAAAATATTCATCTGATAAAAGAAATATCATAAAGAGCTTGATGCATAGTGAGCACAAAATGAATGTTTGTTGACTTTCTGTCTCCATTCCAGAAAATAATTTGTGTAGTATACGTATTAATTGCTGTTTAAATATTTGAAATAATTAACCTTTAAATCCTATAGTCCCCTTCTCCCTCAACACACACACACACACACACACACAAATAGAGATACACACAAACATTTTGATAGTTATTTTATGGTTTAATCAATTTTATTTCCTAATCAATCAATTTTTCCATTAGAGAATTTTCTTTTCTTGTAATCAATCTTCCATATCCTTTGAAGTTTTTATTTTATAAATATATTTATCATCATCAGTTTTCATGTAGAAGGAAAATTAAGGTCATCTAAGATCAACTTTCTTTTTTTTACAGGTGAGAAATCTGTAGCCCAAAGAGTTTAAATGACTTGATCATGGTCTTACAATAAGTGGCAGAGCTTGGAATTGCATGCAGGTTTTCCAAATAAAGATCTAACAACCTTTCTGTTGCACCACACAGCGTATATATGACTTGCGCATTAAACATATGCAGAAAACAGAGCACATAAGGAAAGAAGCAAAAGATTATTGAAGGGTTTGTCACTATTTTCATGGGGGAGAGATTCCTGATGGATAGTGAGTACTTCAAAATTGATGGAGAACTCATGCAAGGAAATTGCTCAGCTTCATCAAAGAAAGATATCTTTAATGACTATCTCTTTAGAATAGCCTTCTTTTTATATATCTAAGTCAAATAAATAACTGTCAACAACTTATGAATGTCTCATTTTGTTCCAGTATCAAGCCTAAACTACTAGGGGATTGGTCTGATTGCCCTGCTGAGACCAATACTTCTCTATGATCTTTCACTTTTATAGCTCACTTCCTTCACTCTCATGCCTCCGCCTTTAATTCAGTCTTTCTTCGGATGATATCTCTTTCATTGTTGGCTAAAAACACACCCATATCTCCACCACTGTTAAAATAAAAAAATATCAATTGATTCTCTCATGTCTCTTGGCTATTGGTATGTACCTTTCCACTTTTTTCATTACTAAATGAGTGAAGAAAATTGTTTTTACTTGGTTCTTGCACTTCCCCTCCCCTTTTTATATACACTGCTATCTTCTTGCCACACATAATACATATATATATATATATATATATACATATATGTATACACACACATATATATAAGTTATATATACATTTGTGTGTGTATTTTTCTCCCAATTAAAATATAAACAGTTTGAGGGAAGGGACAAGTTTTACTTTTCTATTTGTATTCTTACTGTTTTATGTATTTTTAAATTTTATTCATTCATTGCTTTTGAGATGAATTTAAAGATATATAGAAACATCATATCATGAAATATTTTATTACCTCCCATTAAAGTGCTCATAAAAACATTTGAAAAATACTCCTCTGAAAATAGTTAAAACTCTAATATTTGCTTCTGAGGATGAAATAAGTAGAAAAATACATACAAAAGACTTCATAAGACCCTCAAATTAAATGAACTTTTCCATGAATAGAATCAGATATTTATATTTTTTAAAAAATTATTATTTATTTTGAAAAACTTCTAAAGATTCTCAAATTAAATGATTTAATATCTTAATGCTTATTGGTTTAGGAGTGTGAAATAAAACAAGGCATAGGCTTGTGTACAATAGAGAATCCTCCTGCCTTTGTATCATTAATACTATATTTGAAATCAAAATAAGGAGGTGCTGAAGATGGGTACTACAAATAACACCAGACACACGCACCCACACACACACACATACACACGCTGAAGTTGATTTTTTTTTTAACAGACAGAATATGACTAGTTGATGTTACGGTGATTATGTTTACATTATCTTCTATCTATATTCTTGAATTGGCTTTATGTACATAGTCAGACCAGCAATCTGTTAAACATCAAAACCAATATGAAATTAAAAGCATAAAATGAGTTTGTGCTATGCAACTGGTCCTTGCAGTTCTAACAGGAACTTTTACAATTAACTATTAAAGGAAATACATAAGAAGATAAAGGGAAAAAAGAAAAAGAGAAACACAAGCTTTTACCACTTCCTAAAACATACAAGTTCTCAATATGTGTTTCTCAGATGTCCAAGAAATTCATGTCTGAGGTTCAGAATATCTCTGAACTTGCAGAGAGAAAAAAAATGCACCTTTCCTTTAATTAACATCAAACTCAAGTTTAGCACTTCCTTTAATTGTGCATGTAGGCAATAAATTACAGTAGTATTGTTCAGAATTCCTCAAATGATAAGCACATCCTCAATTTCCAATTCTTTGCTATGACAAAAACGCTGCAATAAATATTTTTGTACTTTTAGGTTCTATACCCTTATATTTGATGTCTTGGAGTACAGACTTTGCATTTGTATTTCTGGGTCACAGTTATGGATAGTTTGATAACCCTTTGGGCATAGTTCCTAATTGTTCTTCAGAACAGTTTGATCAATTCATACCTCCAATAATAATTTATTAGTTTATCTATTTCCCTTCATCCACTTCAGCACATGTAATTTCCTATAGGTGTGAGGTGGTGCCTTAGAGTTGTTTTAATTTGCATTTTCTCTTATCAATAGTAAATTAGAGCCCTTTTTTATATGACCACAGATAGCTCTGATTTTTTTTTCTGAAATCTGCTTGTTCAAATCCTTTTATCATTTATCAATTGGAGAATGGCTCTTATTTTCAGAAATTTGATTCATTGTTCTATGTATTGGAGAAATTAAGCCTTTATGTGAGAAACTTACTGTATTTTTAAAATATTACTTCATTTTCTATGGTACCTTTTAGCAAAATGCTCAGCTGTTATTCAATAACTTTTCAGTTTTGTCTAACTCTTCATGTCCCTATTTTATGGTTTTCTTGGCAAAGATATTGAAGTGGTTTGCCATTTCCTTCTCTAGTTCCTTTTACAGATGAGAAAATTGAAGCAAACAGGATTTAGCAACTTACCAGTCACACAGCTAGTTAGTGTCTGAGGCCAGATTTGAACTCAGGAAGATAAATGTTCCTGACTCCAGGCCTGGCCCTCTATGTATACACTGTGCAACCTAGCTATACCCTAGGAAAATATAATTTCCCTGATTGTGACTTCTAATTAGGTGTTTCATTGTTTTTGATTTGTCTAAGATTATAATTGCTAGCCCTGCCTTTTTTGCTTCACTGGAGGTATAATGGATTCTGGTGTCTATGTGTGTCCTACTATTTCAAGTGTGTCTCTTGCAAAGAACATATTTTTGGAGTTTGTTTTCTACACATCCATTTTATGTTTGAGGTCATCCTATTTACAGTCTCAGTTATGATTCCTAATTGTGTATATTTATTCAACCTATTTTCTTCTCTTTATATTTCTCTCTCTTTTTATCCTGTACCTCCTCAAGAATTTGGTTTTCTTCCATCCACTGCATCTTTTAATTAACCCTCCCTTTCTAATTCTGTCTGCCATTTCTCTTATCCTCTTTCCCTTCTCTTTCTCTGTTGGGTAACACAGACTTCTATATCCAACTCAGTGTTTATATACATATGTAATTATATACATTGATACATAGATACATACTCATTTATTATCTATTGATTTATTTATTCATCTATCTATCTCTCTGTCTATATATTCCTCCCTCTTTGAACTAATTCAAGTAAGAATAACATTCAAGTGATACTGGACATCCCAATCTATATCTCTCTCCACAATAAAGGCTCTACTTTACATGCATCTTTTATGTGAGAAAAAAATATAATTCTCTCTCCCTTCCTCCTTTTCCCAGGGCATTCATATTTCTTACATTTTCATTTTTTTAAGATCATTCTAACATGCTTGACTCAGACTGTGCCTTCTGTATATGTAGTCTCCTTTTAACTGACTTAATAGTAATAAAGTACTTAGGAGTTACAAGCATCATCTTCCCATGTAAGAATGTAAACAGTTTAGCTTTAATGAATCTCTTATGAATACTCTTCTGTACAGCTTTTTATGCTTCTCTTGAGTCTTGTGTTTGAATTTAAAATTTTCTATGTAGCTCTGGTCTTTTCATCATCCTTGAATACCTTCTATCTCATTAAATATCCAGTTTTTCTCCTTGAAAGATTAAACTCATTTCTGCTGGGTAGGTGACATTTGGTGGTAATTCCAGCTTCTTTGCCTTCAAGTTCTTCATACCTTTAATGTAAAAGTTGTTAAATTTTCTGTGATTCCCACTGTCACTCTACAATATTTGAATGGTTCTTTCTGGTTGTTTGCAATATTTTCTCTTTGACCTTGGAGCTCTGGAATTTGGCTATAATTGACCGGAGAATTTTCATTTTGGAATCTCTTTTAGGAGGTGATTTATGGATTCTTCCAATTTCTATTATACCCTCTGAATCTAAGATATCAGGGAAGGTTTTGTTCATAATTTTTTGAAATATGATTTGTAGACTACTTTTTAGTCTAGCTTCTAGGTAATTTAATAATTCCAAAATTATCTGTTCTTGATTTTCTCTCTGGGTCAGTTTTATTTTTTCATTCTTCTGCCTGTTTTATTGTTTCTTGATGTCTCTTAGAATCATTAGTTCCCACTTGCCAAATTTTTAATTTTAAGGAAGTAAGGAATTTATTTCTTCAATATATTTTAGCAAAATTTTGGCATAATTTAAGGAATTATCCCTTCCATACAATTTTTTATTTTCTCCTGGCTTATTTCATTTTGGGGGGAGTTCCTTTTACTTAGTGATTTTTTATGTGTCTCTTTAATCATTAGTTCATTAATTAATTAATGATTAATTAATCATTAGTTCATTTAGTCATTAAGCATTATAGTGTTATTTATCTTGAGTATTTTTGGTGCCTCTTTTATCAAGCTTCATAATTTTCTTTTATCACCCTCATTTTCTCCTCTACCACTGTCAGCTCATTTTAATTTTGCTTTTCAATTTATTTATTTATTTTTACTTTTCAACATTCATTTTCAGAAGATTTTGAGTTCCAAATTTTCTCCCCATCTCTTCCTTCTCACACCATGCATTCTGATTACCCCTACCCCTAATCTACCCTCCATTCTATTATACCCCTTCCTTTTCTTATCCCCATCTTCCCTCTTTTCTTGTAGGATAAGATAGATTTCTATACCCCATTACCTGTATTTTTTATTTTCCAGTTGCATGCAAAAACAATTCTCTACATTCATTCTTTAAACTTGAAGTTTCAACATCTCTCCCTTCCTCCCTCCTTACCCATCTCCACTGAGAAGGCAAGCAATTAAATGTAGGCTATATATGCGTAGTTTTGCAAAAGCCTTCCATGATAGTCATGGTGTGAAAGACTATTTCCCTTCATCCTCTCCTGATGCCTATTTATTCCATTCTTTCTTTAGACCTTGTCCCTCCCCTAAAGTGTTTACTTCCAATTACTCTTTCCTCCCATTTGCCCTCCCTTCTATCATCTCCCCACCCCACTTCTCCCGTTCTCTCCTATTTACCTATAGTGTAAGATAGATTTTCATACCAAATTGAGTGTGCATGTTATTCGTTCCTTAAGTCAAATGTGGTGAGAGTAAGCTTCATTTATCATTCTCTCACCTCCTCCCTTTTTTCCTCCACTGAAAAATACTTTTTCTTGCCTCTTTTATGAGAGATAATTTGCCCCATTCCATTTGCCCCTTTCCTCCCAATGTATTGCTCTCTGACCCCTTAATTTTATTTTTTAGATATACTATTTTTGGATATCCTCTTTTAGATATCCTATTTTATCCTATTTTTAGATGCCCTATTCAACTCACCCTGTTCCCTCTTTCTCTGTCTCTCTCTGTCTCTCCATATATATATATATATATATATATATGTGTGTGTGTGTGTGTAATCCCTCCAATAAGTCAAATACTGAAAAAAGTGTCAAAAGGTACAAATATTATCTTTCCATGTAGGAATGTAAAGAGTTCAAATTTAGTAATCCCTTATGATTTCTCTTTCCTGTTTACTTTCCCATCCTTCTCTTGATTCTTGTACTCGAAAGTAAAATTTTCTTTCTAGTTCTGGTCTTTTCATCAAGAATGTTTGAAAGGCCTCTATTTCATTGAATGACCATTTTCCCCCTGAAATGTTATACTCAGTTTTGATGGGTAGGTGATTTTTGGTTGTAATCATAGTTCCTTTGATTTCTGGAATATCATACTCCAAGCTCTTTGATCCTTTAATGTAGAAGCTGCTAGATCTTGTATTATACTGATTGTATTTCCACAGTACTAGAATTGTTTTTTCCGGCTGCTTGCAATATTTTCTCTTTTTTTATTTGGCTGATTCTGCTTTTTAAAGCATTCTTTTGGACCTCTTTTGCGGTTTGAGCAAGTCTATTTTTCAAGGTGTTATTTTCTTCAACATTTTTTTGGGTCTCTTTTAGCAAGCTGTTGATTTGCTTTTCATGATTTTCTTGCATCACTCTCATTTCTCTTCTCAATTTTTCCTCCATCTCTCTTACTTGATTTTCAAAATCCTTTTGGAGCTCTTGCATGACTCAAGACAATTTCATATTTATTTTGGATCTTTTGAGTGTAGAAACCTTGACTTTTATGTTTTCCTCTGATGGTATGCATTGTTTTTCCTCATTCCAAGGATGGAAGAAAATACCTGTTCACCAAGAAAGTTACCTTCTATAGTCTTTTTTCCCCCTTTGTGGAACATTTCCTCAGTCAGTTACTTGACTATGACCAAGTACCCTACTCTCCTGAAGCCACAACTGCTCCTGCTCATTTCTTCATTCCAGTTACAACCAGGAACTAGGCTTCCTCATGACTCATGGCAAGTACTCCTGTCTGCCCTAGAATTATGAACAAGTACATAATTATATAACAACAGAGCTATCAAACAGCACCAGCTACTCCCAGTGCCCATAAATGTTTCTTTTTAATCTCTTTCTCACTAGTTATCCCATTCTCTTATACTCTTTGGGCTGAGAGCTCCTTAATTGCTGCTGTAACTGGGGGTGCTTGCAAGGCCAACTGCTGGTGCTCCTACCATGTATGATCTGGCAAGCAGTCACTGCAGTATCACAAACTTTTCCTCCTTACTTCTTTTTAAGTTGTTTTAGACTGGAAGAATGACTCAATCTGCCTTTTGTGGGCTCTGCTACTCCAAGTTCTTATTTGAGAAGTTATTTTAGTTGTTTAGAAGGGAATAATGGGAGAACCTGAATTGCTGTTCCAATTTTCCATGCTTCCTCAGTCTCCAGAGTCAGATGTTTTTATATCACATTACAAAGGTTGTAGATATCTTGAAATACCATTTAATCACATGATTGCTTTAATGTTGCTGTCATTATTAGGTCTGATGCTACATTGTACATGATTGTCATCAGAGAGCATTTCATTATAATTGGTTTCCTTTGTATTCCTTTGTATGTTTTATGCACTTAAGAACTCTGAGAGATGGTACATGGGTTTCACTGAACTGGCACAAGAGTACATGAAGCAAAAACAACAACAACAAAAAAAAGAATAGCGATTTATATTTTATACCTTTACTAAAGGCACTTGGAGGAGTGATGTTAGAGCAGGTGATAATCAGGATATTTTCCCATCTTCTTCAATGACTTTGTTGTTCAATTTAGAGTGTTATCCTGTCACCTGACATTACTCTTGGTGACTTGAATATTCATGTTTATGACCCATGTGATACCCTGACGTTTAGTTCCTCTATACTTCTTATGATACCCATTAACACTCTACTTCTGCTACAAATTGAAGTAATCATAGGCTACACTTTACTGCTCTTCAAAATCACTCTATGGGCAAAAATTTAAATTATGAATTTCTTCTCTCTGACCTTCCCTCCTAAATCACTTAAGTGTCAAGGAACTCTTAATGATCTACAGTCCCTTTGTCATTCTCTGTAATCCTCTGTAAGTATCACTTCTTCACTCTTTTTATTTCCCTTTATTCATAGTTTTGGTTACATGGTTACTTATTTCAATATTGTGAGGACCTTTGCTTTTGATATTGTTTACCTTTTATTCTTTTTATTACTTTCACAGTACTTATACTCAAACTCTGATCACTTCCAGTACCTTCATTCATTGTTTCATCACATCAAGTACTAAGCAGAGGTCCTGACTTAGAGTAGACACCTAATATACTAACTATTAAATTACAATTGTTCTTAACGATACAAGTTGTTAAATTCTACTGGAAGCAGTCATGTAACTAATCTGCATGACTCTTTTATAAATTCATGGTTTATAACATCAATATACTGCTTATAGTTGCATTTCTATCTTTCTATTTATCTCCAATTGATTCCTTATTACACTCCATACAGTGACCATGCCAAATAGTCTCATCTCTCCTCATTCCTTTAAATTCACTTGTATATTAAGTTCCTTGACAATACCCTTACCTCTTATTTTACTAAGAATATTCTGGATTTTGGTCCTGTCTTATATGCTTCCAAATTTTCCAATATGCTCACTCACCTTTTTCCTTATTTCTATTACAGAATATCAGGTAGTTTTCCACCATAATAAGAAGAAACCTTATTCTTATGACTTTGTTCTTATCACTTCTCTTTTTCTTCCTATTCCTGACATGTTGAGCATGCACTTTCTCTCCAACCTTTATGCTCTGTCTCTCTATCATCTTCTTTTCCTCTTCCTACAAGCTCCATTTATATAAATAAACCAAAAATATCTTAAGTGGTCCCCTTCCCAATTAAAAAAAAATCTCTGGTGTTATTATACCATCAAGGCATGGTTCTATTTCACTAGCAAATTTTTAGTATGAATTGCTTGTCAGAAAGACTCTCTTTAACTGGCTAAGTCCATGTACTTTTGTTACACTCTTGGCTTTGTTTCCACCCAGAAAATCTAAGATAATGTTTGGACAGTCACCTTCAATATACTGGGGATCATCTTGCTTGGACCTGGTTGACAATATTACAACATCAAAATATAATAAAATGAACTTAATAAATTACAAAATTCTTGGTTTATGAACTCTAACTAATAGTTCTCTCTCTCTGTCTCTATTTCTCTCTCTTTGCCTTTGTTCCTCTATGTGTGTGTTAGTGTCTGTCTCTTTCTCTGTATGTATACATATATGTGTGTGTGTGTGTGTAAATATATATATATATATATATATATATATATATATATATATATATGCACACAAACGCATACACATTAATCTTCATGATATAGTAACATACAAACTGACATTTCCTCTACTTAGATCAATATTTTCCTTTCCTTTTCAGTCTTTGAGAATTAAAACCATGTCGGAGAAAATGGGAAATTTATTAATTATAATGAGAAGTCAACTGGTTTTATGGGAGCTTGTCCTTTCCCTTAAAATTCTAGTCCAAGATGTTAGAGAAGCTTGCTTGGGGGCCTACTTCAGGCCATGGTATCTCAAAAGTTGTAAAGGAAGTTGATCAAACTCTTTAAATTGGCAATTGAGGCAAAAGTAGATTCACCCTAACTTAACTACTCTCCTCTGGATTGAAGCCAGATGGAAATATTTTCTGTTTATGTACACATTGCTATCAGCTTAACTGGAAATTTCTGCTGATATCATCAACTACCAAACTTCAAGCCTTCTAAGACATTCTGACCTCAAAAATTCTATGTATTTGTGTGTGTGTGTTCCACTCACTTTCTTGTTCTATGACCCATAGGTCATGTTATATGACCCATGGACTTTTTGCATCCCGCCAAAATGTTTGGGGTATTTGTCACATGACCCATTGCAACTAACCATCCTCAGTCTCTCAGAGATTCTTGATTGTCACAGGTCTTGTAACAGCTTCCTGAAATTCTTTGGTGAACTGCAAGCAGTCCATGGACAGTATATTGTACAGGTATGACTTAGATCGAGAAAGTGAGATGGGTACACATACACACACACACACACACACACACACACATACATACACAAACACAGAAAGAGAGAGAGATTGAGACAGAGAGACAGAGACAGAGAAAGAGTTTATGCCTCTTAAGTGTAACACTCAGGAGCCACCTAGTTATCACTTCTACTTCAATTGCCAATTTGAAGTCTTTTCATTATCTCTCCTTGCAAATTCTTGAGTTATTATGGTCAATGTAAATTCATTCCAAGTATCCAAATGATTGCCCTGGAACCCGATGGGACATATCTGCACACGCTCTGAAGGAACAAGTCATGTACCCTGTATTTCTGGAAAATTAAAGACCTTCCAACAAACTGCAGCAAAAGTTACTTAGGCCGCAATGAATGTATGAATTTTGTAGGAATCAGCTCCAACACAGGGAAGATTAATGGCACCAGATCACTTTTATTTAATTTCTCTCTGTCAATAGTAATAATAGCCATAGTAACCACAATAGTCTTAATGGCGTCACTAATACTACTTATCCCCAAACTACAAACCTACTCTCTATATACTCATATGGCTAATAAAAATACTAATATAATTATTCCTTTGATTTCACAAATTACTTTACGTGAGAAGTAGAAACTCTGTGAACGACTGAAAGTACTTTTGTTAGTAATAATAAATAATAACATATTTCATGCTTTGTAAAGTGAACTCTGCCATGTATAAAGTAACAGCGATATTGTAAGATGATCAGCTGTGAATGACTTACTATTTCTCAGCAATACAATGATCCAAGACATTTCTGAAAGACTTATAATGAAAAACACTAAACATCCCTATAGCATTAAGCACCCCAGCATACACAACCTGCTACACAAGTTCTTATATCTGTTTTTCTAAAAGGAAAGCAGCTTATAAGGTTCAATAATCTACTTTAATTACATTCATTAACGGAGAAAATACAGAGAAATAAAGACCAACACAATAGGGCTTCTAAATACTTGACCATAAGCAATACATAAATCTGGGACTGATAGACAGATCCCACTGTCTGACCATTACATACATACATAGTTGCCACAGAGAGAAGCACCAGTATCTGGGGCTTTCAAAGCCAGTAGAGGGATTTTCTTAATGGGTACCCAGAGTCTCATCTGGCACACAAACTTTCTTCCAAACAGTAAGGCCCCAAAGAAAAACCTCAACTCAGAGTGTATATATATATATATATATATATATATATATATATATATATATATATATATATGTATATACACTTCTCAGAGCTGGAGGGAAGCCCCACTGACCCAAGATCTCATTAATTAACAAAAGGTGTGGGCCTTAATGGGCAGGGAAGATCTTTACATTATAATCCCCAGAGAAAGAGCTATTGGTGTCTGAATAGATATTGAGATATATTATTTTTTTGCTTTATTTTTATTGTTTTATTTTCTTATGTTTTCTTTCATAACATGACAGTTATGAATATATGAATGTGTTCTGCATAACCACACATGTATAACTTATATGGAATTCCTAGCCTTCTCAGTGAGGGGAGGGAAAGAATTTGGAACTCAAAAAAAACCCTCAGATACACATATGCGTACACACACATATATGTATTTTCTGGTTTTAGAAATTAAAAGGACATTTACTCTAACCTTTCTCTTACAGATGAAAAGGACTAAGAATTAAAGATGTTAAGTGACGTTCCCCAGATCAAAAAAAAAAACAATTTACTTTTTTAAAAATATAAATTTATTTATTTAACTTTTAACATTCATTTTTACAAAATTTTCCAAATTTTTTCCACGTTTGTCCCCTCCCCCCACTCCAATACACCGAGCATTCTAATTTCCCCTATCACCAATCTGCCCTCTCTTCTATCATCCCTCCCTTCCCTTGTCCCCATCTTCTCTTTTGTCCTGTAGGGCCAGATAACTTTCTATTCCCCATTACCTGTATTTCTTATTTCCTAGTAGCAAGAACAATACTCAACAGTTGTTGCTAAAACTTTGAATTCCAACTTCTCCCCATCCCTCCCTACCCACCCATTGCCTTTGAGAAGGCAGACAATTCAATACAGGCCATATCTGTGTAGTTTTGCAAATGACTTCCATAACAGTAATGTTGTGTAAGACTAACTATGTTTCCCTCCATCCTATCCTGCGCCCCATTGCTTCTGTTCTCTCTTTGGATCCTGTCCCTCCTCAAGAGGGTTGACTTCAAATTGCTCCCTCCTCCCATTGCCCTCCCTCCCATGATCCGCCACCCCACCCTGCTTATCTCCTTCTCCCCCAATTTCCTGTTTTGTAAGATAGGTTTTCATACCAAAATGAGTGTGCATTTTATTCCTTCCTTTAGCCAAATGTGAGGACAGTAAACTTCATGTTTTTTTTTCTCAGCTCTCCTCTTTTTCCCTCCACTAAAATGTCTCCTGCTTGCCTCTTCTTTGAGAGACAATTTGCTCCATTCCATTTCACTCTCTCTCCTCCCAATACATTTCTCTTATACATTTACCTCAATTTTTTTTAAAGATATGATCCCATACTATTCAATTCACTCTGTGCTCTCTGTCTCCGTGTGTGCGTGCACGTGTGTATGTGTGTTTGTATGTGTGTGTGTGTGTATGTGTGTGTGTATGTGTGTGTGTGTATGTGTGGATGTAATCCCACCAACAACTAAAATACTGAAAAGGTTCAAGAGTTACAAATATTGTCTTTCCATGTAGGATTGTAAACAGTTCAACTTTGGTAAGTCCCTTATGACTTCTCTTTGCCGTTTACTTTTTCATGCATCTTCTCATTCTTATGTTTGAAAGTCACATTTTCTTTTCAGTTCTGGTCTTTTCATCAAGAATGCTTGAACGTCCTCTATTTCACTGAAAAACCGTATTTTCCCCTGAAGTATTATACTCAGTTTTGCTGAGTAGGTGGTTCTTGGTTTTACTTCTAGATCCTTTGACTTCTGGAATATTCTATTCCACACCCTTCGATCCCTTAATGTAGAAGCTGCTAGATCTTGTGTTATCCTGATTGTATTTCCACAATACTGCAATTATTTCTTTCTAGCTGCTTACAATATTTTCTCCTTGACCATGGAACTCTAGAATTTGGCTACAATGTTCCTAGGAGTTTCTCTTTTTGGATATCTTTCAGGCGTTGATCGGTGGATTCCTTGAATACTTATTTTGCCCTCTGGTTCTAGAATATCAGGGCAGTTTTTCTTGATAATTTCATGAAAGATGATGTCTAGGCTCTTTTATTGATCATGGCTTTCAGGTAGTCCCATAATTTTTAAATTGTCTTTCCTGGATCTATTTTCTAGGTCAGTTGTTTTTCCCATAAGATATTTCACATTGTGTTCCATTTTGTCCTTTTCTTGGTTTTGTTTTGTGATTTCGTGGTTTCTCAGAAAGTCATTAGCTTCCATGTGTTCCATTCTAATTTTGAGAGAACTATTTTGTTCAGTGAGATTTTGAACCTCTTTTTCCATTTCTCTAATTCTGCTTTTGAAAGCACTCTTCTCCTCATTGGCTTTTTGAACCTGTTTTGCCAATTGAGTTAGCCTATTTTTCAAGGTGTTATTTTCTTCACCATTTTTTGGGGTCTCCTTTAGTAAGGTATTGACCCATTTTTCATGCTTTTCTCTCATATCTCTTCCCAGTTATTCTTCCAGCTGTCTAACTTGATTTTCAAAATCCTTTTAGAGATCTTCCATGGCCTGAGTCCATTGCATATCTCTTTCGAACGGTTGGGATACAGAGATCTTGACTTCTATCTCTTTCCCTGATGGTAAGCATTGTTCTTCCTCATCAGAAAGGAAGGGAGGAAACATCTGGTCACCAGAATGTAGCCTTCTATGGTCTTATTTTTTTTCCCTTTTCTGGGCATTTTCTCAGCCAGTTACTTGACTTCTGAGATTCCTCTCCACCCCCGCCTAGATCTGCCCAGCTAGTGCTTGGGGTGTGAGATTCAAATGCTGCTCCCCAGTCTCAAGGCTTTCAGCTTCAAACCTGACTGCTATTCAGAGTAAGATTAAATTCAGTTTCTCAGGTGGGGGCAGGGTTGCCTCGCAGACTCACTTCCTTCAGGGGGTTTATGTGGAGACCTTCAGTAATGGACCGGAGCTTCTGCCTGCTCTGGGAGGCTCTGGCTGCCCACTGCCTCTGCCACTGCTTCCTGAGGGGGCCCGATCTATGGAGACACCCCGCTCCCCTCTTGGCCAGCCCAGAATGCTCTCTTACTTACTTGTGTGCCTGCAGGTGGAGGGACCTTCGCGACAGCCAGAGATTCCATCCCTGAAGCCTGCTCCAATCTGCTCCTCTGTGTGCCATGTGGCCAGGGCAGGACTGGGCTCTGCTTCAGGTCCAGTGTGCGACGGACCTTTGGTGTTGATTCTTCAGGGCTCTCTGGAAGGGAAATCTCCTCCACTCTGTTGCTGTGTGGCTTCCACACTGCTCCAAAATTTCTTGGGAGTTCTTTTTACGGAAAATTTATGGGCTGTGGGTTCGGAGCTAGCATATGTGAATCTTTCTACTCTGCCACCTTGGCTCCTCCTCTCTGGTCATCATTTCTTACAGCACAATAGTATTCCACCATAATCTCATATAACCATTTGTTCAGCAATTTCATAATTGATGGACCTCCCCTCAATTTGCACTTCTTTGTCACTAGAAAGAGCTGTTTTAAATATTTTTGTATATATAGGGCATTTTCCCTTTTTTGTCTTTTGGGATAGAGAAAAGACAGTGGCATTGCTAGGTCAAAGACTTTACAGACTTTTGGGCATAGTTACAAATTGCCATACAGAATGGTTGAATCAGTTTACCACTTCACAAATAATGCAAAAATGACTCATTTCCCCTGCATACTCTCAAACATTTATCATTTTCCTTCTCTATCCTGTTAACCAATCTAATAGGTATGTGATAATATCTCAAGATGGTTTTAGATTGAATTTCTGCAATCATTAGTGAGTTAGAATATTTGTTTTAATATGGCTATAGTTAGATTTGAAATCCTTCATCAGACAATTGTTAATATCTTTGGATTATTTATTAATTGGAGGATGATTTTTATTTTTTTATATTTGATTTAGTTCCCTACGTGTTTGAGAAGAGAGTCCATTATCAGAGAATTTTGCTTCAAGTATTTTCACAGTTGCTATTACAATTATATTTCCCTCCATCCTATTTCCCCAACCTGTTTATTCTATTCTCTCTCCATTCACCCTGCCTCTTCTCAAAAGTGTTTTGCTTCTGACTACCCTCTTCCCCAATTTGCCCTCCATTTTATCACCCCCACCTCCTTCCTTTATCTTATTCCCCTTCTATTTTCCTATAGGATAAGATATATTTTTATACACAATCAAATATGTATGTTATTCTCTCTTTGAGACAATTCTGATGAGAGTAAGGTTCACATTCACCTTAATCTCCTGCACTCATCCTCTGCATTGTAGAAGGCTTTTCTTTGACTCCTTTATGTAAGATATTTTAACCCATTCTACCATTCCTTTTCCCTTTCTCCTAGTACATTCCTCTTTCTCACCCATTTATTTTATTTTATTGATATTCATATCTCAATTCATACCTTTGTACTCTGTCTCTGTACACTCCTTCTAACTGCCTCAATAATTGGAAAGTTTTTATGAGTAACAAATATCTTCCCATGTAGGAATGCAGACAATTTAATCTTAGTAAGTCCCTTAAGACCGCCCTTTCCTGTTTACCTTTATATGCTTCTCTTGAACCTTGTATTTGAAAGTTAAATATTCTATTCGGCTCTGGTCTTCTTTATCAAGAATTCTTGAAAGTCCTCTATTTCATTGAATATCCATTTTTCCCCTGAAGGATTGCACTCAGGTTTGCTGTGTAGGTGATTTTTGGTTGTAATCTTAGCCGCTTCTCCCCCCTGGAATATCATATTCCCAGCCCTCTGATCCTTTAACGTAGAAAGTTAGATTCTTGTATTATTCTGACTGTGGCTCCAGAATGCTTGAATTGTTTCTTTATGGCTACTTATGATATTTTTCGATTAACCTGTGATCTTTGGAATTTGGTTATAATAATCTTGGGAGTTAATATTTTGATATCTCTTTCAGGAGGTGATAAGTGAATTCTTTCAATATACCTTTTATCCTCTGGTTCTAGAGTATCCTTGTTCTTCGTTGATGATTTTTTGAAAGATGCTGTCTTGGTTATCATGTATTTCAGGTAATCCAATAATTTTTAAATGATCTCTACTGGAACTATTTTTCAAACTCACTTTTTTTCAATGAGATATTTCACATTGTTTTCTATTTTTTTATTCTTTTGGGTTTTTGTCTTATTGCTTCCTGATTCCTCATAAAGTCATTAGCTTCCATTGGTTCCATTCTAATTTTTAAGGCATTGTTTTCTTCAGTGAGCTTTTGTACCACCTTTCCATTTGGTCATTTCTAATTTTTAAGATATTTTTTTATTAAGTGATATATTGTGCCTCTTTTTTCCACTTGGACAATTTTGCTTTTAAAGGTGTTATTTTCCTCATTGACGTTTTGTATCTCTTTTACTATATTTGCATAGTCTGTTTATTAAAGTGTTCTTTTCTTCAGTTTTTTTGTGTCTCCTGTACCAAGTTATTGACTCATTTTTATTGAATGTCTTTCATGACTCTCATTTACGTTTAATATTTTACTCTACCTCTTTTACTTGATTTTCAAAATCCTTTCTGAGCTCTTCCATGGTCTGAGACCAATTCATATTTTTTTTTTAATAAATAAATTTATTTAAATTTTTACATTCATTTTCACAAGATTTTGGGTTCCAAAAT
>JAQQSK010000384.1:0-19035 GCA_028658325.1 Potorous gilbertii
GAGGGATGATAGAACAGAGGGCAGATTGGTGATATGGGTAATTAGAATGTCCAGTGTATCAATAGGGAGAAAATTTTGAAACCCAAAATCTTGTGAAAATGAATGTAAAAAGTTAAATAAATTTATTTAAAAAACAATAAATAAATAAATACGATTTAATTTCTGAAAACATCTAATTATATTAATATATTTTGTGGGTGTCTAAGAATTAGAATTCCTAGAATTTTATGCATTTTATTGTTATTAGAAATAGATTTTATTTTTCTTTCATATGATTTTTGATAATAGGCAAAAGCATTTTCTTGATATATAGTGATATTGATAAACATGGCTTTGTAGATGGGTGATATGTGGATGACACAAACATCTCAAGAATAACATTCACTGAGACCTTGATGACAAAGAGAAAATAATTCAGGGTTTCTCAAAATACTTATTTTTTTTCCTGATCATCTAGATATTTCTGTCTTGACATCGACCCTACACCAAATATCCAATCACTCATTCATAAAGTATTTATTAAATATTTATTATGTGATTGCCACTTTTCAACATGTTAGTTACAGAACATATATATTAAACAACA
This sequence comes from Potorous gilbertii, assembly GCA_028658325.1. Taxonomy (NCBI): domain Eukaryota; kingdom Metazoa; phylum Chordata; class Mammalia; order Diprotodontia; family Potoroidae; genus Potorous; species Potorous gilbertii. The sequence continues at coordinate 587 of JAQQSK010000384.1, forward strand.
TATAAAATATATTAAAAATCCAGTATGAAAGAAATTTACATTGTAATCCAAGGATATTTTATTATACAGGATAGTAGATACAGTACAATTTGAGACTATGAATAAATTAAGAAATTCAATCCAATTCAGCTAATTTTGACTTCAGTCTTTCTATAAAAAGTGGTACACAGGATGAACTGGGAAGAATTCTAGGGCTGCTAAGAGGCTGAGGTGAAAAGGGAGGAGATTCCCCTCTTAGAAGACAATCTATATAAAGCCATAGGGGCAGGAGACGCACTAACTCTCTGTCTTCTGTAGTCTTCGCCTTTTCAAGTTAAATAATTTATCATCAGTGTAGCTGCTGACTGTGATACCGTTTTCATCCTCATTAAAGTCATTTAATAGCACTGCTGAAAACACCATTCTAAAGAGCATAACAGCAAGTACACAGCCTAGTTTTATTCCATTGGTGAATGGGAAAGCATAAGAATAGTATTCATTATCCAGAACCTGTGCAAGTATAGCACCATGGGTCTGGCAAACAATACTGATGAACCTCTTTGGGTGAACAAATTTTCCCACAATTTTACATAAACTATCAAGATTTACAGCACTAAAGATGTTGGTCAGGTCAACAAATATTGTATACAGAACTCTACTTTTTCTCTTGATATTTATTTAAGAATTATTGGAATAACAATCACCATATCTACTGTTCCTCAGTCTTTTCTGAAGCCATACTACCTTTAGGGTAGATGATTGTCTTCCAGGTGAACTTTGGCAAGAATCTTGCCAGCATCAACTAAAATAGAGACACCCCCAGCATCTGTGATTGTCCCAGGACAACTCTTCCCCTGTCCTTTATAGAGATGGATAATTGAGATATCCTTGATCTCCTGATGATGATACCCTCCTCTCACCATATAACCTGGATGACTTCAGTCAGCTTTTTTATGAGCGATGAAGCCCTTGCTTTGTAAATCTCAGTTGGACTAGAATCAATACCACTTGCTTTGCTACATGAGAAGAGTCTAATGTCATTCAAAACCTCTTCTTCTATTGGAAGTTCAGCAAGAGTGGTATTGACTTCAACCTCATATATATGGTCAATGGCTTCAGCACTGGTTGATAATGGTGTGTTGAGAACACTATGGAAGTGCAAAACCCATTTCTCCAGGATCATGTCCTTGCCACTTGTCAGCATACCTTCATCATCACTGATGATGTTAAGATACACAATGGGTCTTTGACACATAAATAGCCTTTAGGGCCTCATAGAAGTGTTTTAAGTTGTTACTATCAGTATATAATTGAATTTCTTCTGCATTCTTACTGAGCGAAGGATGCTACATCGTTCTTTCACTTAGACTTTATCTTTGATGAATTTGAAGGCTGCTTTTCTAGTGATAGAAGAACTATCCTGCTGGTAAATCTTGTGGAGTTCTTGTTTGTAATTTAGATGCTCCTGAATTTCCCCATTATTTTAATCAAACCAGTGCTGATGGTTGCAATTGTTCTGGCCCAGATGAGTAAATGAAATACAGTACACCAAATCTCTCTAAGATATTTACTTCTTTCCTGCCCCCTTGTTGCCATTCATATGTTGACTCAGACTTTACTCAAAGACAGCAAAAAAATATCAATATAGGGAAAAATGTTCTAATCTGTTTGGGTAAAGACAGTAGTCATGGCAGTCATAGTCTTGGGGTTATAGTTTTATTTAAAGTGAATGCTTAGCTTAGAGGGGATAATTCTAGCATTCTATTACTCATCACCTATGTTCAGTGTTCTACCAATTGCTCTTAATTCTCTCCTCTTGGATTAAACAGAACAAGAATTAGTCTATCTTTATGAAATAACCTTTCAAATGATAAGGGAGAGCTGTCATGTTCACCTAAGTGTTTTCTTCTCTAAGCTACACCAATTTCTTCAAATTATTTTTGAATGATTTTAACTTGAGGTCCTTCATTATTCTGGTTATTCTGGTCCAGATATTCTCTAATTTATTAATGTCCTTCTTAAATCATTGTGCCCAGAAGTGAAAAACATTTTTTAAATGTGATAAGTTGTAGTATAAAACAATAGACTTCCATTCCCCTATTCCTTGACATCACATTTTTTAAAAAGTGAAACTTGAGATCACTAGCTGTTTATGTTTGTTTGTTTTAAGATTCAAGATTTGATCTGTCTAGAGAAAGAAAAAATTCCCAGAGGAGAAAAAATAATGTACAGTCTCTTAAAGTGTATCATCTAGTCTACTGAAAATCTTTTACATTTCTTATTCAGCTCAAGAAGTAAAATAAAATGGGGTCCTATGTAAATCCAGCAAAAATAACTCTAGCTCAAATCCCTTTAATCTCATGTAACTAGGGAAATATATTGCATTTTTATGACAAGTAAAGCATCACCTTTTTCAATAAATGTTTTTTTTTTAATTTTAGAAACAACCACTTGGGGCAAATATAACTCTCTAACGTAGAAGACAATACCCCTAGGACATGGGCCCCTGTTTGATAAACCTCTTGCTGCCATTATCAATCATCTACAAGTAAAAGGATCCAACAGAGGCTTGGAAAGTTCCAAATGTTATGAAAGGAAGAAAAGCATTATAATATTTTACTAGAAACAAGCAAAATGATTTTTGTCAGTTATAATTTATTTATTTTTCAGTTTTCAGCATTCACTTCCATGAGAATTTGAATTCCAAATTTTTCCCTATCTGTCCTCACCCCCAATCCAGAACAGCATGCCCCCATATACCGCCCCCCTTGCTCCCCTTCCAGCAGCAACCCTTCTTCCATCTCCCTTACCTCTATTTTCCTGTAGGATGAAATAGATTTCTATGCTTGATTGCCTGTATATCTTATTTCCTAGCTGTATGCAAAAACAATTTTTAACATTTATTTTTAAAGCTTTGAGTTTCATATTGTCTCCCTCCCTTACTATCCACACTCATTGAGAAAGCAAGCAGTTCAATATGGGTCCTATATGTGTAGCCATGCAAAACACTTCCATAATAGTTATGTTGCCTAAGACTAACCACATTTCCCTCTGTGCTGTCGTGCCCTCCATTTATTCCAATCTCTCCCTTGACCTGTTCCCCCATCACAGTGTTTGCTTCTGGTTGTCCCTTTCCCTAATTTTCTGTCCTTTCTATTATCTTCTCTCTCCTATCCCTTTCCCCTCTGTCTTCCTGTAGGGTAAAATACATATCCACACCCAATTGAGTGTGTGTTATTCCTTCTTTAATTCAAATCCAATGAGAGTAAGGCTCACATGTTTGCTTTCATTTCCCCTGTCTTCCCCTCCATTGTAAAAGTTCTTTCTTGCCTCTTTTATTATGATTTGCTACATTCTACCTCTCCCTTTCTCCTACTCCTAGTACATTCCACTAATAGTAAATTTTACTTTTTACATATTGTCACTTAATATTCAGCTCGCTTTGTACATATATATGGGTGTGTGTGCATGTATATTTGTATATATGTACACAAATGTGTATATGTATGTATATATACATGGGTACAATCATGTGCATTGCATATATACACATGCACATAAGCACATGTGTGTATACTAATACACACATATTATGTATATATGTGCGTCCATGCATGTTTGTATATGTGTGCATATGCATATACATACATATGTACATATATGTATGTGTGTACATAGACATATATATTTTTTCCTCTAAATAATCTAATACTGAAATAAGTCTCATGAGCTACAAAATTCATCTTTCCATGTAGGAATGTAAACAGTTCAACTTTAATGAGTTCTTTGTGGCTTCTCTTTCCTGTTCATCTTTTCATATTTCTTTTTATTCTTGTATTTGAAAGTCAAATTTTCTATTCAGCTCTGGTCTTTTCAGCAACAGTGTTTGGAAGCCCTCTATTTCATTGAAATTTCTTTTTTTTTCCCATAAAGTATTATACTCAGTTTTGCTTGGTAGGTGATTCTTGATTTTAAACCCATCTCCTTTGATCTCGGGGATATCATATTCCAAGCCTGCTCATTCCTTAGCATAGAAGTTGCTAAATCCTGTGTTACATGAATTGTATTCCCATAATGGGATGGTTCCTTCTGGCTAATTGTCATATTTTCTCCTTTGACTGGGAACTCTGGAACTTAGCTATAATATTCAGAGCAGTTTTTCTTTCGGGTTCTCTTTTGGGAGGTGGTAGGTGAATCCTTTCCATTTCTATTTTATTCTCTGGTTCTAAAATATTAGGGAAGATTTCCTGAATCATATAATGGACTATGATATCTAGGCTCTTTTTTTCATTATGGTTTTCAGATAAACCAATAATTTTTTAAAAAAATATCTTTTCTGGATTTTTTCCAAGTCAGTTTTTTTTTCTTCCAATAAAATATTTCACATTTCTCCTATTTTTTCATTCTTTAGGTTTGGTGTTATAAGCTCTTGGCTTCTCATACAGTCATTAGCTTTCATCTGTTGCATTCTAATTTTTAAAAACTATTTTCTTTCATGAGCTTTTGGATCTCCTTTTCCATTTGGCCAATTCTACTTTTTAAGGAATGTTTCTCCTCAGTGAGTTTTTGGACCTCTTTTGCCATTTGGGTTGGTTTATTTTTAAAGGTATTATTTTCTTTAGCATTTGCTGGGTCTCCTTTAGCTAGCTGTTGACTCACTTTCCATGATTTTCTTGTATTGATCTCATTTCTTTTCCCAATATTTCCTCCACCTCTCTTATTTAATTTTCAAAATCCTTTCTCAGGTTTTCCATATCCTGTGACCGTTGAGTATTTTTTCCCAGGCTTTGAATGTAGCAGCCTTGATCTTGCTGTCTTCATTCTGTTGTAAGCTTTTATCTTCCTCTGATTGCATGCTTTGATTTTCCTCATCTGAAAGGATGGAAGAATTTATTTTATCACCAAACAACTAAGATCCTATAGTCTTCTTCTTTCTCCTTTTCCAGCATTTTCCCAGCCAATTATTTGGCTTTTGAGTCCTTTGTTAAGTGAAGGTTATACTACCCCAGGGTTCAGAGATTTTATGAAGCTGTTCTCTGAGATATCTCTACTGACTTGTAAGTTTTCAGTTCCTCCAAAGTGTCATAGCCAAGAGAGACGTGTTTAATCCTCTCCTGGACTGAGCTCAAGTTTGTGAGCAACCAACAGCACTCTTCTTTTTTCTAAAATTGTGAGTAGAATTCCCTCTCCAGAGATGTCACCAGCTCTTCCATGCCAATGCTATTCCTCACTCTGAGATAACCACTCAAGACTGAGACCCAGATATTCCTCTCATTTTCCCCATGTTCTGTAGGACAAGAGCTTCAGAAGCAGCTGCTGCTGAGGCAGTGGATGCAGACACTGGGCCTGGAGGTAGGACCCAACCATGATCCCCTCTCACTCAGCTGAAAAAGCTTTCTCATTGACCTTTGAATATACTTTGATAGTTGCGGGTTAAGAAATCTGGAAACAACATCAGTTGCCCCTGATTCAGTGCCCTGAAGTCTGCTCCAGTCCCAACTATGCTGCCTTGGCCCACGTTGCTCTGCTCTGAACCTGGTGCAACAGACCCTTCTTGTTAGCCTTCCATGTTGTTCTTGGCTAGAAATCTGTCTCACTATATTATTTTGTGGCTTCTGCTTCTCTAGAATTTATTTGGAGTCATTTCTAACTGTTATTTTAATGGTTTTTGTGGAGAACTTGACCAGGTTCATGATTCTACCAAACCCGAAAAGCAAAATTTTTCAAGCAACTATAAAAGACAGCTGTGGAAGCTAAGCGGATCAGTATAAAAAATATGTCTTAAAGTCAGAAGGGCTCATTTTCCTGAATTCAAATCTGGCCTCAGACACTTACTAGATGTGCCACCCTGGACAAGTCAATGAATCTTGCTTGCCTTATCTGTAAAATGAGCTGTGGAAGAACATGACAAACCACTACAGTATTTCTTCTAAGAAAACATCAAATGGTTCCATGATGAATCAGACATGACTGAAACAACTAAACAACAAAAAGAAATAGTTTGGTATAGAGTGCTTGAATTGGCGTTAGGAAGATCTGAGTCTAAATTCTGTCTCAAAGCTTCATTAGTTTTGGAAACCTGAGAAAATCCCTTATTTTGCTGAGTTTCAGTTTCTTTATGTGAAAATTATGGTCAGTATTTAGCATGTACTCTACAGGATAATTTTCAAGATCAAATGATATACTGAATGAAAGCACTTTAGGTAAAGAACAATTTAAACATCTGCTGGTATCATTATGTTCTGAAATATTATTGAACTCTTAAGAGATAATCCAAATGTAGAGTGTATAAAGACATTTCTCACTTGTTTCATGAAATTAGGGATAAAATAGACTTTTGAGAATTAGTCTGAAAGATCATTTTTGTATGGTAGCATTTGTATATAGTATTTTTTGTCTTTTTAGCCTTTGGACCCCAGGTACTGTAGAAATAGATATTCAATTATTAATGAATGTGTGTAAATTAGTATTTCTTGCACTTAAAATTTATTATGGATTTTATGATTGACTATAGTGAAATGTGATTTAGGAATTTTTGTTTACAAAGCTAAACCATATCTTTGGCAAAAATGCTGCAATCCCTGTGCTGTCTTCTTCACTGGATATTCTTTTGAATTTAGATATGTACATTGATTGGTTGTGCAGTGAAGCATCAATATCTCCCATAAGAGTTATTAAAATTATGGATAAGAAGATTAGGAATTTAGAGTTGGGACAATATGCTACATAAGAATGGAATTTCCAGATTTCCTTTAAATTTTTCTAGAAATTGGGGAACTAAATTCTGCAAAAAGAGTACTAGGAAATAAATAGCAACAACAGTGTATTTAAAACATCTGAATCTATGTATACCATTATTAATAATCATATTAACATCAGAGACTCTCTAAGTTATAAAATTTAAAAGTAAAAAGAACCCATCAATTTTTGGAAGCAAGGGGACAAGTCAGAAAACTTTTAACAAAGTATAGGCCTAGAGTGATAAGGCCCTGAAGTAATGAAGCAACGATAGGAATGAAAGCAAGAAACAGATTTGGGAAAGACTTTAAAAATATGCAAAAGGACTTAGTAAGTAATTGACCAATAGAAGGTAAGGGAGAGGGAAAAATAAAAAAGATTCCCCAAAACAACATTTTAATGATAATATTATTGTGTAGTTTGTTCTTCCTTGTTGAAAAGGACCATGAGGTCAGGAAGATGACAGCAATACTTGAAAATGAATTGGATTTGAGGGGAGGAAGATTGTGCAAAGTTACCCTCCTCACTTTCTCTCCAGAGCCATCTGGGTCCAATGGCAAGATATAGATCAGGATGACTGGAGATGACTCATAATGCAGAGGCACCTTGACCTTTTAAAACTAAGTTCTTTCTGAAGTCTCACTTTGAGTGAGTCAACACCAATTCATTAAATAGACATGTTTAATAAGTGAGTCAAGGGATGGCCCTGTTAATTAAAAAAAATCAAACTTTGAGGGGAAAACCTTCAGGGTTGCTGGCCAAAAGAGAAACAACTACTATCTACATTCACTCTGAACCAGGAGAGCCACAAAATTGATTATCCAGTGTTGCTTTGGCAGGGACCTAATGTTATCTAATCAATAAGAGCCCAAGTGAAGTGGGATTAAGGCATGGTTTTTCAGAAAGACATGTAGGCAGTACATCCCAAAACAACTAGGTAGGTTTCAGTCATCAATATGTACCTTTCTTTGGGGAGAGCACTCCCAGTTAAGGACATGATACACCGTATGAGGAGAATGAAGGGGAGGAGAACAGAGGAGAGGAGAGGAGAGGAGAGAAATGGAGAGGAAAAGAGAGCAAGGAGAGGAGAGGAGACTAGAGGAGAGGAGAAGAGAGGAAAGAAAAGGAGAGGAGAAACTGAACTAGTCAATTGGAACTGGAAAGCTGGCTCCCCATTGGGGAAGCTGGAACCACCAACAGATTGTGGTTTTTCCTTCATTCTGCAAGAGGACCTTGACATCAAGAAGATGATGACATGAATTGCAAACGCATTGGATTAGAGTGAGGGAGGGTGGCAAAAAGGCACCAGTTTCTCACTTTCTCCTCAAAAGCTATCTGGGTTCTGTGGCTAGATTTAGATCAGAAAGATGGGAGACAGACCAGGATGTAGTGAGAGACCTTGATCTTTTTAAACTAAGGTCTTTCCAAGGTCATGGAAAGTAGTGATGATAGTAGAGTAAAAGCAAGAACTCATCTGAGCTCTCTCAACGTTCCTCTCCTAGTAACTTAAAAATAACATTTCAAATCAAATTATTCCACAGGAGGATAAACAAATGATTGAGATGAATGATTTTCTAGACTAAAATAACTTAAGAAGTCAGCAAGAAAGGTCTTTCATATTAGATTGATTGTTGTCCTGTAGAATGGCAGTGATAACAGCAAGCCTTGGAGGATCCTGCAGCAGCAGCAATTTCAGAATCTCTCAACTCATAGATAGTAAGAGGATCAGACATCTGAACAGAAAGAGATTACAGAGACACTTCAGTGGATCTTGTTCAGAATCCTGTTGCTTTGCCTATTTTTATTTCTGGTTAGTGTTCCAGGGTAAAGAGGAGCAAGAGAACTTGGGAATCTAACCATAAAAGCTACTGGGGTAACGGGGAAGATCAAGACATAAACTGCAAAGAAGACAACAATGTCAAAAGAGTTACAAACAAAACCCAACATGAATTCCTGTTAAAACTCAAAAATAATTTCTAAGAGAAGTAATGAAAACTGGAAAAAGATGAATGATGCAAGAAAATTATGATCAACAGCTTATTGATAGAGGCACAAAAACAAACTGAATAAAATAATGCCTACAAAAACAGAATTGGACAAATGGTAGCAGAAGTACAAAAATTTTCTTAAAAGAGTTCTTTTAAAAAAATTCACAAATGATAAGAGAAGAACAGAAACTACAGAGCCAAAATAGTAGAAAAACAGCATGAACTCAAGTGAGCTCTCCCCCAAACTCCTCCAAATACCTTTAAATAATAACTTAACAAATTCTAAAGCAGCAGAAAACATAAAAAGATGAAGTGAAACAATTTTCCATCCTAAGACAACTTAAAGCTTCTATTTCGCCAGAGTGAGATTGTAACAAGAATATTACAAGTCATGACAACACAGAGCAAGCCTTAGCAAACCATAAGCAGGTATACCATCAGTGCCAACTTCCATGCCTTTTAGCACACACGTGGTAAGAGGATAGGACAGTAGGTCAGAAGGAGGTACATAGTGGTCCTTTTGCTACCACCAGGAGCAGGACTCTGTTGCACTGCACATATATGGATCTGATTTGAAACCTATGTCTTAGTTCCCTCCGTCACTCTAATCCAATGCACTTGCAAGTCATGTTATCATCTTCTTGATGTCAAGGTCCTCTTGCAGAATGAAGGACAAACCACAATCCATTAGTAGTTTCAGCTGCCCCAATGGTGATCCAGCTTTCCCAGTTCAGCTTCTCTTCTCCTCTCCTCTCCTCTCTTCTCCTCTCCTCCTCTCCCAGAAAGAGTGGAGGAGCATTAGTCAAGCAGAGCTTGTAGATGAAGTGGAACAAGGACCATGGTCAGAGTTCCAGGGTTTAAAAGAGTGCTTGCTCACAGATCAGACCAGAGCATAAGCAAAAAGAGTACACACACCCACACACACACACACACACACACACACACACACACACACACGGGTGTGTACACAAATATATTTTGTGTATATATGTACAAAAATATATATTGTGTATATATGCACAATATATAATGTGCATATATGCACAATATTTATTATGTATATATATATATATATATATATATATATATATATATATATATATGTATGGGTGTGTGTATGTATGTGTATTTATCTATACCTATACCTATCTATCAATATCTATGTATCCTATGTATCCATCTCTCTATGTGGGTACACACACACACACACACACACACACACACACACATATACTCATCATATAGCTATATCTGTATCTAGAGAGATAGATAGATATAGATATAGATGTAAGTTCACTGAAGAGAATTCCTTAAAAGTAGAATGAGTAGATGAGAGAGAGAAGATAGCAGAGCAAAAGGAGAGAATTGCTTATGTCCCTAAAACATGTCCAAATACCGGCAAAAATGGCTAATCAAATTTTAGAGCAGTAGACCTCACAAAATGACAGAGTGAAACACATTTCCAGAACAAGACAAAGTGGAAAATCAACAGGAAAGGTGTGTTGCACCAGGCTGAGGGGAGCACAGTGTAGTAAAAAATGTGAAAGCACAGACCTGTCAACTGATAACTTAGAGCAGACCACAAAGCACTGATTTAGTTAAAACTGTGGCAGTTTCCAGACATCTCAATTCACAAACAAAAAATATGCAATGGTCTTAGGCCATGGAAGAGCTCCAAAAGTATTTTGAAAATCAAGTAAGAGAGGTGGAGGAGAAATTAGGAAGATAAACAAGAGTGATGCAAGAAAGTCACGAAAAGTTAGTCAACAGCTTGCTAAAGGAGACACCAAAAATGCTGAAGAAAATAACACCTTTAAAAATAGTCTAACCCAAATGGCAAAAGAGGTTCAAAGAATCAATGAGGAGAAGAATGCTTTGAAAAGCAGAATTAGTCAAATGGAAAAGGAGGTTCAAAAGTTCACTGGAGAAAATAGGTCTTAAAATATTAGAATGGAGCTGATGAAGGCTCATGGCTTTTTGAGAAACCAAGAAATTACAAAAGAAAACCAAAAGAATTAAAATATAGAAGACAATTTCCCAATGAAAATTGAAGAAATAAAAGGAAAACTGGTAAAACAATGGACCTGGAAAATAGATCCAGCAGTCACAATTTAAGAATTTTGGGCCAACCTGAAAAGCAAGATAAAAAAAAAAAGCCTACACATCATCTTTCATGAAATTATCAAGGAAAATTGCCCTGATATTCTAGAACCAGAGAGTAAAATAAATATTGAAGGAATCTACCAATTACCTCTGAAAAAGATCTGAAAAGAAAAACTCCTAGGAAATTTGTAGCCAAATTTCAGACTTCCCAGGTCAAGGAGAAAATATTACAAGCAGCCAGAAAGAAAAAAAAACAAATATTATAGAAATATAATCAGGATAACACAAACTCTAGCAGATTCTACATTAAATGATCAAATGACTTGAAATATGATATTCTAGAAATCACAGGAACTAGGATTAAAACCAAGAATCATCTGCAAAACTGGATGTAATGGTCAATTAATGAAATAGAGGACTTTCAAATATTTTTGGTGAAAAGACCAGAACTGAATAGAAAATTTGACTTTCAAACGTAAGAATCAAGAGAAGCAGGAAAAGATAAGCAGGAAAGAAAAATTATAAGGGACTTACTAAAGTTGAACTGCTTCCATTCCTACATGAAAATATAATATTTTAACTCTTGAGACTTTCTCAGTATTTGGGTTGTTGGAGCAATTATATATATATATGAACAGAGGCTACATGGTGAGTTGAATAGGATGGGATGATATCTAAAGAAATAAAATTAAGGGATGAGAGAGGAATGTATTGGGAGGAGAAAGGGAGAAATGGAATGGGGCAAATCATGTCTCATAGAAGAAGCAAGAAAAAGCTTTTTCAATGGAGGTAAAACCAGGTAATAAGTAAAAAGTGAAGCTTATGCTCCTCAAATTTCATGTAAGGAGGGAATAACATGTACACTTAATTTGGTATGCAAATGTATCTTGCAATACAGGAAATTAGAAGAGAAGGGGATAAATGGGATGTGAAGGGATGATAGAAGGGAGGACAAATGGGAGGAGGGAGTAATTAGAAGTAAACACTTTTGGGGAGAGAAGGCCAAAGAAATAATAAAACAAATGGGGGCAGGATAGGATGGAGTTAGTTAGTTTTTCATAATATGAGTATTATAACTACACATAACTACACATGCATAGCCTGTATTGAATTGCTTGCCTTCTCAGTAAGGATGAGTTGGGAGGGAGGAAGGGAGAGAAGTTGGAACTCAAAGTTTTAGGAATGAATGTTGTGAACTGCTTTTGAATGCAACTGGGAAATAAGAAATATAGGTAATGGGGTATAGAAATCTATATTGCCCTACAAGTAAAGAGAGAAGATAGGGATAAAAGATGGGAGGGGCATGAGAGAAGGGAGGACAGATTGGGGAAAAGTGCAATCAAAATGCATGGGGTCTTGGGTGCAGGGAAGGGAGAGATGGTTAGAAAATTTGGAACTCAAAATCTTGTGGAAACGAATGTTGAAAACTAAAAAATCAAGTAAAAAATAACCAGGTTCATTAATATTCAGTAAAAAAGCAGATTTGTCCAAAGGAAATCATCGTCCAAAAAGTTATTGAGGAAAATAATTCCTTAAATATTGGAGTGGTACAAAGAGAAGTTAATGACTCATTGAGAAACGAAGAAATTATACAGCAAAATGAAAAGAATTAAAAAATAGAAGACAATGTGAAATATCTCATTGGAAAAACAACCAGCATGGAAAATAGATGCAAGAAAAATAATTTAAAAATTGTTGGACTATCTCAAGGTTATGATAAAAAAGATGACATTACCTTTCATATCATTATCAAGTGAAACTACCCTGATATTCTAGCACTGAAAGGCAAAATAGAACTTGAAAGGATACAGTGATCACCTCCTGAAAGAGATCTCAAAAGGAAAACTCCAAGAAATATTGCAGCCAAATTCCAGAATTCAAGGACCAAGGAGAAAAATACATTTCAGGAATCATAGAAGCACAATCAAGATAATATAATATCTAGCAGCTTCTACATTAAGGGACCTGGATGCCTGGGATATTATATTCTGGAGGCCAAATGAGCTATGATTAAAATAAAAAAATCACCTACCTATCACAATTGAGTATAATTATTCAAGGGGGAAAAGGGACATTCAATGAAACAGAGGAATTTCAAGCATTCTTGATAAAAAACGACTTGAGCCAAATAGAAAATTTGTCTTCCCACTACGACTCAAAAAGTCATGAAAAAAGCAAGCAGGAAAGAGAAATCATAAGAGACTTATTAAAGTTGAATTCTTTATATTCCTAAATGGAAAGATGATATTTGTAGTTCAAGAGACCTTTGTCAGTACTAAGGTAGTTGGATGGAATAGATAGAAAGGAAGAAAGATAGATGATAGATAGATAGATAGCTAGATAGATAGATAGATAGATAGATGGATAGATAGAAACACGGTGAGTTGAATAGGAAGGAATGATAGCTAAAAGAGAAATTAAATATTGAAAGGAATGTACTAGGAGAATAAGAAAGAGAGAGATAGAATGTAGTAAAACATCTCACATAAAAGAGGCAAGAAAGAGCTTTTATACTGGAGGGGAAGAAGGGAAAAATGAGAGGGTAGAAGTGAACCTTCTTTTCATCACATTTAACCTCAGGAGGGAATAATACACACACTCAATTGTGTATGGAAGTTTATCTTCCCCTACCGGAAAGTGGGAGAAATGAGATAAGAGAGGGAGCATAATAGAAGTGATGGCAGATTGGGGGAAAGGTTAACTGGAAGCATGCACTTTGGTAGAGAAACCAGTTAACCTTTCCCCCAATGAGAGAGAAGGTGGAATTCTAAAATTTAAAAATAAATGTTAAAGTTGCTTTTATATGCAACATGAAATAGGATATATAGGTAATAGAATATAGAAATCTATCTTGCCCTTCAGAAAAATAGAAATAAGGGGATAAGAAAGGTGGGGGTGATAGCAGAGAGGACAGATTGAAGGAAGGTGTAATCATAATACCTGCTCTCCTGGAGTGGGGAGTGAAGGGAGAAAATTTGAAATTCAAAGTATTTTTGGAAGTGAATGTTTAAAACTGAAAATAAATTTTTAAAAAGGGCGTGAGAATAAAAGAGGTTTTAAAGTGCAGTTGAAAATGTGTGGGTAGAGGAGGCAAACACTGGAACTTTATTATCATTGTAATTGGCTCAAAGAGAGAATAAGACATACAGTTGGATACTGACATCTATTTCAACCTACTAGAAAGTAGAAAGGGAGGTGAATAAGACAAAGGTTTCATTGGGAAAGCTAATAGAATAGAGAAAAAAATAAGGAAGGCAATAGTCAAAAGAAAAATATAATTTTGAGGAGGGACTGTGTGAAAAGAGAAATAGAAAGAGAGAGAGAGAGAGAGAGAGAGAGAGAGAGAGAGAGAGAAAGAAAGAGAGAGAGAGATGATAAACAGATAATAATAGGATGGAGGGTAATACACTAATTATAACTGTGAATGAGATGGACTCATCCATAAAACAGAAGTGAATAATATAACAAATCAAAGATCAGTAGCCAAAATTTTGTCATTTACAAGAAACTTACTGAAATGAGACACATAACTGGGTAAAAATAAGGGTCTGGAGTTAAATCTACTATACTTAAACTGAGGATAAATTAAAAGAGTAAAAATAAAAAGGGTGGGAATCATGATTTCAGAAAAATACACCAAATTAGCAGGGTTTTATTTTTTTTTCTGAAAAGGAATACAGACCATAAAAAATGCTATCAGTGCCAAAGATATATGTATCAAATGTCATAGCACCCAAATTCTCAAACGAAAATTTAAATAACTTACAGAAAGAAAAAAAAAAGACAGTAAAACTATGCTAGTGGGAGACCTCAACTCTGCCCTCTAAGAATTAGATACATATATCAACAAAATAAACAAGAAATATGCTAAAGAAATGAATATAATTTTAGAAAAGTTAGATATAATAGACTTCTAGAGAAAGCTGGATGGGATTGCAAAGGAATACACATTTTTCTCAGTGATACATGGTACCTTTGCAAATATTGACCATATAGTAGGGAATAAAATTTTTATAGCTAAAAGAAGAAACATCAAATTCCTCCTTTTTAACCACAATGCAATACAATTATATTTAAGAAGTCACCATATGTTCACTGGATAAAAACAAATTAGTGAACAAGCAACCTAATTTTAAAGAATGAGCAGAATATGAAAAAAACAGAGAACTAATCAATAATTTCATTAAAGAGAATTACAATAATGAGACAATTTATCAAAATCTATGGCACACTGAAAAAACAGTAATCATATCAAAATTTGTATCTCTAAATGTTCACAGCAATAAAATATAGAAAGAGTGGAAAATGAAAGGGGTATACAATTAAAGAAAACTAGAAAAGTTACAAAGTAAAAATTAACAATTAAACACTAAAATTGATATCTTAAAAATTAAATGAAAGATTAATAAAATTGAGTGTAAGAAAATCATGAAGTTAAAAATAAAACTAGGAATTGGTTTTATGAAAAAGTAGATAAGCCATTGGTAAATAAGATTTTAAATAAGAAAGAAGAAAACTGAAACTTTAGTAGTTAAAATGAAAAAGTGAATATGCCACTAATGAAGATGCAATTAAAACGATTTTAAGGAGTTGTTTGGGCTAATTATATCGCAATAAATTAAACAAATTAAGTGAAATGGAAGAATATCAACAAAAATGTAAACTGTGTAGATTAGCAGAAACTGAAATTGCATAACTAAATAAACTTAGTTTAGAAAAATAAATTGAAGGGGCCATAAATAAGCTTCCTACAAAAAATTACCAGAGTCAAATGGATTTACAAACGAATTCTATCTAACATTTATAAGCAATTCCAATATCAAATAAATGTAAATATGGGAAAAGAAAGGACATTACAAAACTCCTTTTATGAAACAAAATTATATTGATGGTTAACCAAGACGAGGAAAAATAAAAGTATAAAACAATTTCATTTATGAATATATATGCATAAAGCCTCAATAAAATATTAGGAGATTATTATAATAAATTACAAATACTGTACATTGTGATCAAATAGGATTTACATCAGACTTCATTGATAGTTTAACATGAGAACCTATCAATCTAATTCATTATGTTCATAACAAAAGTAACATAAATGTATTTGTATCAATAAATGCAGAAAATATTTTGATAAAGTACAACCCTACTTTGTATTAAAAACACTTGATAGGTACAAATGGATTGTTCCCCATATTCATGAGAAGTATTTACCTAAAATTATCAGCAGGCATTATTTTTAATGGGGATAATCAAGAAACCTTCCCATCAACATCAGATATGAAACAAGTATTCCCATTATCTTTTAAATATTTCATTAGAAATCTCAGCAAAAACAATTAGATAAGCAAACAAACAAAAAGATATGAAAGGAATCAGAGTGGACTTTGAGGTAATAAAACTATCTCTTTTGGAGATGATAAGATGATTTACTTGGAAAAGCATGAAGATTCAACTAAAAGTTACTTGAAATGATAATTTTAGCAATATAGAAGGGCATAAAGTAAACCTACACAAATTATAAGCATTCCTATACATCACCAACAAAATCTTACAAAAAGAGATAGTAAGAGTAATTAATAAGTAAATAATAAGCCTATTTAAAATGAGTAGACAGTATAAAAGACCTGCTAGTATACCTGCCAAAATAAACCCAGAAGTTGTGAGAACCAAATTCTTTTAAAACTAAGCTTCACTCAAATAATTTTTTTAAAACTAGAAAGCTATTAATTATTCATAGACAGTCAATATAATAAAAATGACAATTTTACCCAAATTTATTTATTTATTCATTGACATCTCAATTAACTTAAAAAAATTATTGAATTATGGTGTATCAGTGGAATGGAGCACATATACAATATACAGTAGGAAATCAATATAAATTTATTGATATGTATAAAGATTTAAATTTGCGGGATAAAAATTCACCTTTGGTGTTTGTCTATATCTATCTATAAGTATATGTGTATATAAAACATATATATATAAATATAAATATATATACATGTGTGTGTATGTGTGTGTGCATTCATGTAGGTACATTTTAAAAACAGTATGGTATAAATTGATTAGAGACCAATACCTTATGCCATTTACCAAAAAAGGGCAAAATGGACACATGACCTATATATAAAGGGATATATTACAAGATAATTAGAAGAACACGAAAATTAGCTGTCAGGCTTATGGATGGGTCAATAATTTATGAATAAACAAAAGATAGAGAGGATTGTGTGGTGTAAAATGGATAATTTAGATTACATGAAATTAATATTTTTATATAATCTATATCTATCTATCCAATGTGTATCCAAGATCAGAAACAAAGTAACAAAATTTTATAAATATATGTGTGTGTATGTGTGTGTTTGTATGTGTGTGTGCATGCACACATATTTGTGTCTGATAGAAGCCATCTCTAGGGAAGAGGAGGATGGAAAAAAAAAAAGTACACAGTGGAGAGTGAAAGAAAATATATATGGAGGAATAGAAAGTGGGACAGCTTTCAAAATGATGAGTAGTATTTTTATACAGTTTTCAAAAAAAATGAACAATGTGAAATGTAAATTAATTGTTTTACATTGAATCTTCTTTTAAGTGGTACTATATATGTAAATATTCTGTTTCTTTTGGACTTTGTGTATTTAAATTGAAAAAGAATTTTAAAAAATAATTTAAAAAAACTGGAAACTTTAAAAAGTGAGAGGATGGGGGGGGGGCAGGGGAGTAGCCAAGATGGTGGAGTAGAAAGATTCAAATATGCTAGCTCCAAACCCACAGCCCATGGATCTCCTGTAAAAAGAACTCCCAACAAATTCTGGAGAAGTGGAATTCTCGCAGAAACAGAGTGAAGGAGACTTCCGTTCCAGAGAGCCCTGAAAAAGCAATCCCAAAGTTCCACCACGCACAAGACAGGAGAGGAGCCTAGCCCTTCCCTGGCCGCATGGCAAAGAGAGGAGTACATCAGGGCAGGCTTCAGGGACGAAATCTCGAGGTGCCACGAAGGTCCCTCAACCCACAGACGCACAGGTCAGTGAGAAAGACTTTTGGACTGGCCGAGAGGAAAGCAGGGTGTCTCCATAACTCAGGCCCCATCGGGAGGCAGCCCCAAAGGCTGTGGTGGCCAGAGTCTCCCAGAGCAGGCAGGAGTTCCAAAGGAGCTCCATTACAAAAGGTCTCTGCATAAACGCCCTGAGGAAACTGAGCCTGGGAGGTGGCCCTGGCCCCACCTGAGCATCAGAACTTAAACTTCCATTGAATAGAAGCCAGGCCTGCCAATGAAAGCCCTGAGGCTGGGGAGCAGCATTTGAATCTCAGACCCCAAGCACTAGCTGGGCGGATCTAGGCCAGGGGTGGAGAGAAATCTCTGAAGTCAAGTAACTGGCTGGGAAAATGCCCAGAAAATGGAAAAATTAAAACCAAAAAAGGTTACTTTCTTGGTGACCAAATATTTCCACCTTTCCTCTCTGACGAGGAAGGACAATGCTTGCCATCAGGTAAAGACATAGAAGTCAAGGTCTCTGTATCCCAAACATCTGAAATAGATATCCAATGGGCCCAGGCAATGGAAGAGCTCAAAAAAGATTTTGAAAATCAAGTTAGACAGGGGGAGGAAAAACTGGGAAGAGAAATGAG
>JAQQSK010000385.1:0-21010 GCA_028658325.1 Potorous gilbertii
CAGATTTTTTCATCTTGACTCTAGGTATTACAAGTCTTATTTATAATTCTATGTTGACTCCTCTAAAGATTTTACAATTATGGCATATATGTCTTGGTAGAAATAGTGAAAAGACAAACTACTTTTTGTTTTCCGTAAAACTAATATTCATTACAAAACAATATAGTACTGTAGTCTACAATCATCTTCATAGCTCTCAAAATGCTTATCAAAATATTTTGCAAAAAGTAAACATCAAAATATATGTTAAATGAATAGATAAAATGATACCTAGTTACTAGCAGCCAATCAAAGATAGAAATGTCCTTTGGAGCAAGAATTAAAGCACAGATAAGAATGTAGTCTCAGATTGGAATCACCTTTCTTTACATTACATCACTCATTAGAACTCTAAAATCTTTTAGCATATTATTAAAATTGTAATAGATATTGTAATACAAGTGAAATTTGTAATAAAATCTCTTATTTTATTTAGAAATGTCAAAGAGAATTCTCTCTATCCAAAGCTTTTGCCTCTGTTTAGTCCTTCTAAAAATGTGAAGTTTGAAACAAATATGGTTTTGATACTTAAACCAAGGATAGATGAAACAGAGAAAGAAAATTATGACCAATTTCTCTAATGAATATAGATGCTACAATTTTAAATAAGATTTTAGCAAAAAGAATACAGTAACTTATCATGAGAATAATACATTATGATCACGTAGGATTCATATCAGGAATGCAAGACTGGTTCAATGTTAGGAAAACTATTAGCATTATTGATCAAATCAACAACAAGCCTAACAGAAACCACATGATTTTCTCAATAGATGCAGAAAAAGCTTTTGACAAAATACAACACCCATTCCTACTAAAAACACTGGAGAGCATAGGAATAAAGGAAACATTCCATAAAAATAAAAAAGCCATATCTATCTAAAATGAACAGCAAGCATTATATGCAATGGAGATAAGCTAGATGCATTTCCAATAAGGTCAGGGGTGAAACAAGGATGTCCATTATCACCACTGTTATTCAATATGGTACTAGAAATGTTAGGTATAGCAATTAGACAAGATAAAGAAATTTAAGGAATTAGAATAGACAAAGAAGAAACTAAGTTACCACTCTTTGCAGATGATATGATGATATACTTAGAGAATCCAAGAGATTCAAGTAAAAAATGACTTGAAATAATAAACAACTTTGGCAAAGTTGCAGGTTACAAAATAAACCTGCACAAACCTTCTGCATTTCCATCTATTACTAACGAAGCCCAACAGCAAGAGATAGAAAAAGAAATCCCATTTAAAACTAGTGTAGACACTGTAAAATATTTGGAAGCCTACCTGCCAAAACAAACCCAGGGACTATATGAACATGATTACAAGACACTGTTTGCACCTCAAGTTGCTCATGGGTGGGCCGAGTCAATATAACAAAAATGACAATTCTACCTAAATTAATTTACTTAGCACCATACCCATCAATTATCTGGTAATTATTTTCTAGAGCTAGACAAAATAATATCAAAATTCACCTGGAAGAACAAAAGGTCCAGAATATCAAGGGAATTAATGAAAAGAAATGCTAGGGAAAGTGGCCTTGCTCTACCAGATCTCAAATTGTATTATAAAGTCGCAATTATCAAAATCACTTGGTACTAGCTAAGAAACAGAAGGGCAGACAAATGGAATATGTTAGGTACTCAAGACACAGTAGTCAATGAACAGAGCAATCTACTGTTTGATAAACCCAAGGACCCCTGCTTCTGGGATAAGAACCCACAAAAATTGCTGAGAAAACTGGATAATGGTGTCATGGAAACTAAGCATAGACTCATGCCTGACACCATACAAAATAGTAAAGTCCAAATGGGTACATGGTCTAAGTATAAAGATTGCTAGTATAAACAAATTAGTGGAGCAAGGAGTAGTGTATTTATCAAATTTATGGAGAAGGGAAGAATTTTTGACTAAAGAAGAGATAGAAAGCATTATGAAATGCAAAATGGATAATTTTGATTGCATTAAACTGAAAAGCTTTTGCACAACCAAATCCAATGCAACCAATATTAGGGGGAAAGCAGAAAACTGGGAAAAAATTTTTGCAACCAGTATCTGTGATAAAGGCCTCATTTCTAAAATATATAGAGAACTGGGTCAAATGTACAAGAATACAAGTCATTCCCCAATTGATAAATGGTAAAAGGATATGAAAAGGTAGTTTTCAGAGGAAGAAATTAAAGTTTTCTCTAGTCATATAAAAAAATGATTTCAATCACTATTGATTAGAGAGATGCAAATCAAAACAACTCTGAGATACTATATCACACCTATCAGATTGGCTAACATGACAGAACAGTTAAATGATAAATGTTGGAGAAGATATGAGGCAGTTGCAATGCTAATTCATGGTTGGTGGAGCTGTGAGCTAATCCAACCATTTTGGAGAGCAATTTGGAACTATGCCCAAAGGACTGCAAAAATGTGTATATCCTTTCACCCAGCAATACTGTTTCTAGGACTGTATACACAAGAGATCATAAAAAATGGGAAAGGGTCCCACATGTACAAAAATATTTATAGCAGCCCTCTTTGTGGTGGCCAAAATCTGGAAATCAAAGGGATGCCTATCAATTGAGGAATGGTTGAATAAATTATGGCATATGAATGTAATGGAATAGTATTGTGCTAGAAAAAATGATGAACAGGAAGACTTCAGAGAGGCCTGGAAAGACTTATATGAACTGATGCTGAATGAAAAGAGCAGAACCAGCAGAACTTTGTGCACAGCAATGACCACAATGTGTGGGAGTTTTTTTGATAGTCTTGGAACTTCCTTGCAATGCAAGGACTTAAAAAAACTCCCAATTGTCTTTTAAGGCAAAATGCCTTCCATACCCAGAGAATGAACTTTGGAATTCAGTTGCAGAATGCAGCAGATCATTTTCTTTTGTATTACATTTTGGTTTGTTATACGATTTCTCCCATTCATTTTAATTCTTCTACACAACATGACTATAGTGAAAATGTATTTAATAGGAATGCAAGTATAGAACCTATATAAAATTGTATTCCATCCCAAGGATGGAGGGAGGAGAAAAATAATCTAAGTTATATGGTAGTGATTGTAGAACACTGAAAACAAATAAAATTAATATAAAATAATCAATAAAAAATAAAAATGTGAAGTTTTGCTTAGTAGAATCATAGCCTTTCTTATGTTTATATAAATAATTACACTTATCTGAATTTGGGGTTTCTTCACTCACATGGTCTGAAGATGAGGTTTTCTTAGATTCTTTATTCCATTCATCTTCCTTTCAAGGAGAAATGTGGTGATTTTCCCTAACGTTTTTCTCTTCTTCCTTGTTAGAGAAAGATTAAACATGACATAGAAATGTGTGTGTGTTGTAACTAGTGTTTAGCCCCTGATGTTGCTTGTGACCACCTCTCTTCTTAGTTTCTTCTCCCCTGGATGGGCTCAAGACTCTCTCAATTGAATTCCTTTTTGTTAAATACACACAATGGAATGTTATATACAAACTTCTGTTTTGTTTTTTTGAAGCTACTACATTTGTAGGATAAATGTACTAGACACATTTATCAACTTCCAGATTGATTGGCAGATTTTCAAAACTGGAGAATAGTTATCTTAGTAGAAGTTCATACTAAAGAAATAGAGTTTGGAATTTAGGAGGATGGAAACTTTTCCATGAATCTAGCATAGGCTGGATTAAAGCTCAGAAATGGAAAGGAAAAGATGATTAAGGGGTCTACTAGAAGGGTGTAACAGTAAGCATTCCAACATACACAGGATGGCCTACTATCATAGGTTCTTAGCTCTGCATTCATAAAAGGAAAACAACTTTCAAGGAGTTAACAGTCACTTTAATCAAGCACATGTATCATTCCTTTAACCAAGTACATATATAATTCAATTAGTTCAGGAAGTCAGCACCCTGAATTTCAAAGAAAATACCGAGAAATCAAAATATCAACAGACATGGCTTCCTCTGACTGAATTCAACAGCCAATTGGACCCCAACTCTCTGACCAGAGTTACCAGAGAGGGAAGCATGACATCAGGGTTCTCAAAGCCAGGGGGCTCCTTAGCAGCTTCCTAGAGTCCTTTTCTGGCCAAACACTTCCAGTCAGTATGCCCCAAAGTAATCAACAGACATGGCTTCCTCTGCCTGATCATAACTCAACAGGTTACCAGAGGGGGAAGCATGACATCTGGGTTCTCACAGCCAGGGGTTCCCTTAAAGCAGTTTCCTAGAGTCCTAATCTGGCACTCAAACCTTGTTACCAAAAACTAAGTCCCAAAGTAAAACCTTACCCTCAGAGTATTTTTAGGCATCCCAACACTTGAGAGCCAGTGCCTCATTAACCAAAGCTGTGGTATTCTATTCCTATGAATCTTCCCTAATCAAACTTCCCTTAATGGGCAAGCCCATTTATGGGTGGGGAAGATCTTTAATCATATTAAGAATACAAATACATATACTCTTTGTAGTTAAAGAAACTCTTGCTTCTGCACTTTACTCCTAGTAAAGACTCTTGATTAACAAAGGCAAGATTTGATCAGGCACTTGATTATACTAAAACAAAAACAGCAAAAGATTCCAATTTTACTTGGCATTGAAAAGGTACACTGATCAGACTGTACTACATGAGCTTGAGTATAGTAGGCGTAAAGACAGTGGCTGGCTGCTCTTGGAATCTATATTTCACAATTAGAATGATGATTAAATATCAATTTGTATTATGCTATAGTTATTTCATGTATATGTCTTTTCCTATTTCTTTCCCTAATGTTAAGCATTGCTCTTCCTCATCAGAAAGGAATGGGGGAATCATTTGTTCACCAACAAAGTAACCTTCTATGGTCTTATTTTTGTTCCCTTTTCTGGGCATTTTCCCAGCCAGTTACTTGACTTCTGAGATTCCTCTCCACTCCCGCCCAGATCCGCCCAGCTAGTGCTTGGGGTCTGAGATTCAAATGCTGCTCCCCAGCCTCAGGGCTTTCAGCAGCGGGCCTGGCTGCTATTCAATGTGAGCTTAAGTTCTGACGCTCAGGTCGGGGCAGGGCCGCCTCCCAGGCTCAGTTTCCTCAGGGGGTTTATGCAGAGACCTTCCATAATGGAGCTCCTGCAGAGCTCCTGCCTGCTCTGGGAGCCTCTGGTTGCCCGCTGCCTCTGCTGCTATCTCCCGAGGAGGCCTGAGTTATGGAGATACCCCACTCCCCTCTCAGCCAGCTCAGAAGTCTCTCTCACTGACCTGTGCATCTGTGGGTGGAGGGACCTTCGTGGCTGCTGGAGATTCAGTCCCTGAAGCCTGCCCTGATCTGTTCCTCTCCTTGGCGCATCCCGTTCGGTGTGCAACGGACCTTTGGGATCGGTTTTTCAGGGCTCTCTGGAATGGAAATCTCCTTCGCTCCATTGCTGCACAGCTTCCACTGTTCCAGAATTTGTTGGGAGTTCTTTTTACAGGAGATCCATGGGCTGTGGGTTCAGAGCTAGCATGTGTGAATCTTTCTACTCTGCCATCTTGGCTCCTCATGTATATGTCTTCTCAATGGAAGTGTAAGTTTCTTGAATATAGAGACTGTGTCTTCTATTTGATCCAAAGGACATTGGCAACTTGCACTTGACTAGAGGGGAAGTAGGAGCTTGGTCCTTGGGGGTAACCTGTTGACTGAGATCAAGTTTTACAGAACAAATTCTTTTATTAAGGGGATTTGTTCTGTTAAATTTAGAGTCAGTTAAAGGGCAGCACTTGAAGACCTAGAGGGCCACATAAGGCCTCCAGGCTGCAGGTTCCCCACCCTTAGACCAGATCTATGCATCTCTCTATATACATCTATATATCTATATCTATCTATCTATCTATCTATCTATCTATGTATATGTTGTATATACATACATACATATATATATAGATATATATATATATCTATATATATATATATATATATACATCTACCTGTATATCTATACATCTCTCTCTCTCTCTCTCTCTCTCTCTCTCTCTCTCTCTCTCTCTCGGTGTATCTATGTATCTATAATTACTAGAGCTTGGCCTAGCTAATTTTGTAGTAATAATTTCAGGTGTTCTGAAAAATCTCCATGGTGACATGTTGTGCTCCAGTTTCTTGGAGATACTTGGCTCTTGCTGAAACCTTTCAGGTAGTTATAAAAATCATTCAAAATCAAACATGTATAAAATATGGTTGGTGATAATTCCACTTCAAGGGTAGAGTTAAAACCATACTTTTAAAAGATATCTAAAGAAATACAGGAAGATGATAAAAAAATGTGGGTGATTCTACACAATATATTTCTGGCAATTACTGCCTTCCCAGTCTCACTTTAATCTCTTTCAAGGAAGGGGAACATTGGAAGGACTTACAGCCATCTAGAGGATAAAAAGGATTCTGAATGACAAATATCATGAATCTAAAAACAAATCATGCAAAACTAACTTGATTGCTGTTTGGGTAGAGAAACACCATTAGTGACTGCTGAGAAGGCAATAGTCATATCTAGGTTTCCGTAAATCATTTTGCTACTGTCCCAGGCAGTTTTACAAATTGATTTAAATTGGCTTAGAGGAGAACCTGTTCCACATAATGAAAACTGGCAGTGAGGTCATGGTGAACAGTGTTGTGTGGAGTTCTCAATGTCTCCTGCAGGATTTGGTATTAGGTTTCATCTTTAATATCTTTATTAATAATCTTGATGGGATGGTAAACAGCATGAAATGTTAAAGTCAGTTTACTAAATGTTCCAATGTCAAGTTACTAGGGAAGACCAACATGGAAGATGAGAGGCCTTGTCACTTTGAGAAATTGGAGGTCGGTTCAGAAAATGAAATTGCAAGCTAATCAAAATAATCAGACACACGTCATATTCAGGGAGACAGGGAACTTTCAGAAATGGTAAGCCTAAAGCACAAGAGAAATATGCAGAAAATTAGAAGTGAGATGTTAATGTCTCTCCTGATTAAATGTTAATTGGCACAGCTACATTTCTCCTACTAAAATATCCCTGCAGTGTAAAATGAACACAGGATTCTACCCTAAACCTTAAAAATATGAGCAGTAGCACTGTGCACTGATTAATAAGCCGTCAGCCACGATCATAGTGAGTGACTATGTAGTGTTTCTTCCATTCTGTATATACTGCATTCTGTAAAGTGTGCCAGACACTTTCTACATCTGAGAAAGTATATAAGGACAGTGAGGGAGATGATGCCACCTCTCATTTATAGACCACCATAGAACAGTGCTGCATGAATGTAGGCTATTGATATTTATAGTTTTTAAGCATTTTCTAATACATTATCTCACTGGATAGTAACAGCAGCCCCATAAGGTAGTAGATAGGTATTATAGTTGTGTTTTCAATTTTTTGCAGAAAGGGAAAATGAAATTTATGAAGTATTTAAATACTCTCATCTCAGATCACACTTCTCATAAATGACAGCACCATGCTACTTCTAGTAACAGAGGTACTTTTAGCACTGAAAGTGTTTGGTTTTGCTTTTTTTTTCAGTAAGTCAGTGTAGGACAGAAACCTATACATCATTCATTTTGGAAAGGATTTCCCATTTTATTTTTATGTACCCACTCTAGAAATGTATCTGTTTGGTAGCTGGTGGGGGTAGGGTGAAATACATTATAAAAGTAGCAGAACAATTGTTGGGCTTACAGACAGGGGACTGGTCTTTGAATACTAACTCAGAAATTCACTACCTGGGTGATTGTGGGCAAAGTAGGACCTCACGGTTCCTGTTTCCTTATTTGTACTGAGAGGGTGATAATATTTGTGTACCTCATGAAGCTTTCATATAAAAACATAATTACAATTAGACTTCCCTCCCCCATCCTGCCAAATATATGCTTAGAATTGTACTGTGTTGGTCCCATGTGTCTCAATGTGTGTATCTGTTATTTTATGAGTCTTTGGAAAATTGTATATTTTTGCTACTATAGAGCATGAGTGAATGGATATTTTAAAACTAATTCAATGTTTTTAATGATAAAATTCAAATAACACTATTATAACAATGATAATTAAATGAAGGAATTAGGGTTAAAAGGAAAAAACCTAAAGTAATCAGAAAGTGCCCCCAAAAATTATATTAGGAGAAATTTTCTTGAGACTCCCTTTCTGAGATACTCTATTTCTCCATCTGTATCTATATATTCCGTAGAAAACTTATATGTATATATATACCAGCATACTCGGGCTTACTTTATAGGGCATGACAATTGGATGATTGTGCTCACTTAATGCGCACCCCTGCTTTTTATAATCACCTGAAGACAGCTATTTGAAAATTGGACCTCAGATGTTTCATCTATTTCTACTTAGACTTTCATTAGTGCTTTTTGTCTCAGCACCTGAGAGCTGTTTTATAAATGGGATTTATACCAGTTTACCCTCTGGAGAACCATAGCTCCTCCTATCTCTTACAGCTCTTGCAAAATAGATGGGTGTATTTGTAATATGTATGTATATTTACACATAATGTTTATATAGGCACAGTAAATTAAATACATGCATTGAAGACACTCAAAAACTAACATAACTTTTTTACTTTTAATCTACATCTGAAATATACATGACATATTCTTATTACCATGTCACAATGTCTAGCACTCAGTTTTTGCTATGAAAAAGGAAGCATTTTGTTCAAAATAAAGTATGTGATATGCTTAAATTTATCTTATCTTTATAATCACTCTTCTCTTTATATATACACACACACAGAGAGACAGACAGACATGGGAAGATTGTTTCCTGCTATACATGTGTTGACATGTCTTAGAAAATAGAACTTATAGAGATGTATATTTTGATAAAGGAAAATAAATATTTTTAGATAAGGATAAGACATCTTTCATATGACAAAGATATAGAGCAGAAATTCTTAGGTTACATATTCTATCTCATATGGTTGTTGTGAGTCAAAGTAAGTGAAAATATTTGATAACTGCAACATATTGCATAAATATAAGATATCATGGAAGGATACATTGGCTTCCAATGAACTGTTGCTCTCATCATCTCTGATGTATTTAGTGCAGATACTCTTATGAGTAATGTAGAATGCAAACCTTCCCCTCAACCCCAATGTCATGAGTTGCTGTGGCCAACAGAATTTATCACCTGCTAGACTGCTCTCTGATCTGTGACTCTCTGAACTTAGTTAGGCTGGTAACATCCTTGGATGAGAGATCCACTTGAAGACTTTCTAGCTCAGAGATATGCTGCACTGGCATAACTTTCAAAAAATAAAATTTCCTTCCATACAACCATAAGTATTGAAGTAGGACTTCTTCTTGAAAATAGCAATTCCATGTATAGGGCTTAAATAAATATATTAGGGATAAGAATAGTGACTATACCCAGGATTTCATTGATGCTGCAGGCACCCAGGGATGAACTTCCTCTCTGAATGCAAGGCAATAAGCACTTTGTTTTTGACTTAGAATATTATAGGGTTTTCTAGACCCCTGAGAAATTAGGTGATTAGGATCACATAGTCAGTTTGTGTCCTGCATCTACCAAATCTAGCCAATAAATACTACCTTAGTGTAAAGCACTACACTACCTGTGTGTAAAGAGATAAAAACAAGTATAATGCCATAAGTGGGGGCACCAGTTTCAGTATCTAGAGATTTGAATGACAAGAATAAAATATGTTTGAGGCTGTTTTTTCCTCATCTTTTGAAATTGTGTGTATTTGAAGAGTAAACCTTGACTGTACTCATACATCAACATATCGTTGTAGAATTTTAGGAATTTCAGGAAAAGAGAGAAGCTAAAAAGACACAGAGTATTTCTCTGAATAATGAATTGCAATTAAATGATTCTTAATTGATAAGTAACAATTGCTATTAATATTTGAATGTAGGAACTGTGTGTTATACACTATCATATTTCTCACAGTTCCTAGCAGAGTATCTCACACAGGATATACTCAATGTTTCTTGAATGTCATGGTGGAAAATCCATTGACTATGGATTCAGAGAACTTTGGTTCAAATCCATCCTATTTGTGTGAAAAAGGGCAAGTTACTTAACCTCCCTGGGCTTGGTGTCCTTATCCCCTAAATGAAGGGATTAGGTTAGAAAGTTTCTAAAATCCCTCCCTGCTTCAGATCTATGATCTTGTAATCCTAAGACATTCATTCTGCATTTCAATAATGTGCTGCACTGGCCAAGTCCCCCTTCTGCCTTCATACTATTCCTTAAGTATAGAGTATAACACAGTTTAATCCACTGTATATATTTGCATATAAAGTTCAATCCTTAGTATCCTCTATATAACAGCTTATAATATTTTTGGTTTTGTATATTTTCATATTTAATGTTTCTAAAGAATCATCCAGGTCATTAAAACATGTTAAGTAATATTAAATCTAGGTATGACTTTTGCAGAATATAGAATTAAACAAATAATAACTGTTTGAATTTGTATTTTGATGCCCATTAAGGAATTATCTTAATTTGCCAAGTCTTGGTTATCTAAGCCTCTATACCACTTTAATTTAGGGTCACATATCTTATCATCCTGCCTTATTGTCCATAAACAAAATTACATTGCAACAGATGATTACATCTAGCTATATTACTGATCTCATCTGTTAGCATTTGGACAACCAGGAATTCTCACTATTCTTTTCTCCTAATCCAGAACAATCCCAGAATTAAGAAATAAAAGTTGTATTTTCTTGGTTATCCCAAACTTCTGGTTAGGCACCCTAAATGGTGTTTCCTCAATTTCCTCCCTTTTTTTTCTATACCCATCTGTGACTGAGCCCAGCTCCTCAGCCATCTGTCTTAATAGTGTGGCTTCCAGGTCACATTAAGCTCAGATTCTTCTACTTTACCAATTCTACAGTCAAGCTTCAAGAGAGAAAAAAAACATATAAATTCAATGGATCATCATATTGATTGAATTTTTCTTTTTTTCTTCTTGAAATACTATATTCTATTCCTTTACCAGTTATTATTTTGCTATGTAAGGATTCAGAAATATTTGGAAGAAATAGTTAAATATCTCAGTAACTTATTATGATCTACTTTTGTTTACTTTCTGAAGATGAAAGAATTCATGTGGTCAGTTACATTCCTCTTAAAATGGTTATTTTTTATACCCCTTAAGATGAGTTTATAGCAAGGAAAAAAGAACAAAAGAAGAGTGACATTGTATAGCATCTAAATAAGAGAGCAACCTGTTTCTTCTCTTTCCTTCAAGCAACTGTCTGTAAATGTTGGGGGCAAATGCATCTAAGGTATTAAAGCAAGTCTAATCTTAATGAAATCAAGAAATCCACTGAGATTCAAATGCTATACCGATCTAAAGAGGTAAACAAACTCAATGAAATTGGAGTGAAAAACAGTTCTGGGATGAAGTAGGGAATTGCTCGAAAAAAACAAATTATATTTGGGATTACTGGATTTGCAAGACTACTCCAAAATGAATGAAAGATAAAAATGGTCAAAGGATTTATCTTTAATAAACCATGTAATCCATATGAGAAGATGAAGCCAGGCAGAAAAGATTTATACAAGCTAAAAAAATTCCCATAAAAATAAAGAACTCTAGAGATATGAACTAAAAGAATATACTTTCTGCCATGGATATTTATCCAAAGAGCTCATTGAGACCAAAGAAAATCCTTCTGTGATAACTTACATTTATGTAACATGTTACAAACATAAAATATTTTCACATACTTTATCTTCTTGAACATAAATTTCCTATGAGATAGAAAGGAAAGATGTTATTTTCACTAGTTTTACAGACAAGGAGGCTTAGGCTTAGTAATTGATTAAGTAATGTTCTCAAAGTTAGACAACTATTAAGTTGAAGAGTAGGACTTAAATGAAGTCTTTTGATGATGGGATTTTTCTATCACACCAAACTGTCTCACAGCTACCCACAATGCATAGTTCATAATCATCATAGACACAACAAAATAAAAGAGTAAGCTCCAGTATAATGTTACAAAAGCAATGCCAATTGATGTTATAGGGCTACTAATATGAGGATAATATTTTTAATCTGTCAGAGTGACATCAGATTTAGTGAGAACTCTCGTCATAGGGAGAGTACAGAACCAATGACTTGAGAAAATTTCTCCATAGAAAGATAGCCCTAGAATTGGGAGAATCATAAAAATTTATAGTTGAGCAAGGAGGTCAGAGGTGATCTCATTCAAGCTCTTCCCAAATCTTGGGTACCCTATACACCAGTAGTATCAAAGTCAAATAGAAATGGGGTCATATTGTGGACCACATAATGACTAAGTTTTAAAATGTAATATTATCTATATTTTATGTATTCGTATTGTTAATTATTTCCTAATTACATTTCAATCTGGTTTGGGAATGGGATAGTGTTTAATACCTCTGCCCCATACCATACTTTTCAAATGGTCATTCAGTCTCTTGTTGAAATTCTTGAGTGATAAGGAACCCACTTATCTCAAGAAAGCCTATTACATTTTGAAGCAATTCTTATCTATTACAGAATTTTTCCCCTTCACTGAGCTGAAATCTGCCTCTGTGTAATTTCTACCCACCATTTATTTAGTTGTGACAATTGAGACCAAGGTCACATAGCTCAGAAATGACAGAGCCAGGGCTTGCACTAGGATCTTCTCACTCCAGGCTTAGTTCTTTTCCCACTACACCAAATGTTCTCTTACACTATGGTCCAGTAAGGGGACATTTCTTAGTTAATTCATTTTCATAATCCTACGTCATCATCTTAGGCCCTTCCAGTCAAGCCAAAGTGATAAACTGTACAGGTAATGATTTTGGTTTTAAGAAATAGATTCCAGATTGAATAGGAATAAAATTGTTTCACAAATGATATTAGAGAGTCTATTATATTTCCTACAATTTCCATATGGTTTAACATGTCTTAACTATTACATTAAATGGAAAATAAAAATCCACACTTGATGGAACACAACTTGAGGAGACATTCATATAAGAAGTCTGATAAAGTGAGATAAGCAATAAAAATGAACTGATACAGAAATCAATATGGGAGGGAAGATGGAGAATTAGAACAAAGTCAGATTTGTGAAATAATAGATAAGCTTGCATTTCAGTTAAGGATAAACTACTTCTTGGTATTGACTCCTTGGTGTTAATGTCTAAAGTCTCCGTGCTTGGCTAATTACGGTCTTCTGAATTGATTTTCTATGAATATTCACTAAATGTTTTGTGGCATTGATTAAACCAATTAGAGGAAGACCTGGGAGTCTGAGATACAGTCTTAGCAGTTGGGATTGAGGTGAAATAGATATTCACTGCCTGTGTACAAAATTAGCTACCTGACAGCTGGGGAAAAGTGAGCTTATTGAATAGCAACCAAAACTTGTCTCAGGTGTTTGGAATCCCTAATCATAACCTAAATGTGCATTTCTGGGTTGTCATTACTGCTCAACATCTCTGACATCTAGCAGAGGATAACTGAACAAATATGAGAAATTGAGGAGCACATTGATAAATTAGCAGGTAAAATTGACTTTCAGGGGAAAGTCTTGGAGCTGTCCAGCATGCGTGGGCAGATGGGCTCAGAAATCACATTTTATTATATTATTATGTTTAGATTTTGGAATATTTTTGACTTGAACCCTAGATAAATTATAGGCTGTTAGCAGAAAATAATTCCTAGAAGACTCCTTTGAAACTGACCAGCTGAATTAGGAGGTTAAACCCTAGCCACCAGGATCAGAGAGAACAAATGGGGCATACCACTTCCTTTGAACTGTCAGCTGAAATCACTTGAAGGGCATTCAGCTGTTTATTCTCTAGCAATACTGCTATTTCTTTTCCCAGCTAATCTTCCAGAGAACCAGGTTATTGAAACCTTCCCTGATGAGCTCGTAGAACTGGAGTTAAGAGAATTTAAATGTTCCTATAGCACATTTGTCTGTGCCACTCATTTGGCTATTAATATTTCTACTATTTACCACTATGGCACAGTATTATTACCAACATTCATATTAATTTTTTTCATATTTATATATCTTATTAGCCTGTTCACTCTTGGAAGGCATGTAGGAGGCTTCATACTTGTTTGTCTTCTGTGGTACCTAAAACGGCACCTTGTACAAAAGAGTAAGCATATATAAATACTTTGCAGAGCTAAAAGCGCTATATATAAATATAATAATATATAATAATAATGAAATAATAAATATTATTTTAGGCCGTTATGTGGTACAGTGGATAGAGTGCTAAACTTAAGGACAGGAAGATCTGTATTCAAATTTTGTTTCATATCCTGATGAGCTGTGTGACCCTGACGCAGAGCTTAACTTCTCTCACGTATAGTTTCCTCATCCATAAAATGGGGACAATAGAACCAGCTCATGAAGATCAGATGAGGTAACATGTAAAGTGCTTTGCAAAATGTAAAGTTTTACATTCCCTAGCATCACCATAATCCTTATTAATTACACAATAAACATATTATCTAATAAGTTAATTAATTGATTGATTTGTTTTTGAGCTGTAGAGTTTGAATATGAGGAGGATATAGTAAATATATTGGAGAAATTAAGACAAAATGCTCTAGGAAATTTGAAGAGAAGGAAATCACTTTCAGGTTTAGGGAGTCTCTCTCCAGGCCTAACATCAAATACCCATTCTCTGAGGGCAGGAAATCGAGAACAAGGATATTGCTCCTTGACCTTTCTTCTTAGTATCAAGCAGCCTCTCCGTTGCCTTCTTGTCATTCATTCTTATCACCATCCAGATAGGCCAGTTTGATCATTTTCTGTCAGCTCCGTGCCACTGTTTGAGTCCTCTGGACACTTTGCTACTATTGCCACAGATGGAGGGGATGGTAATAGATCAATTCAGGAATTCCCCACAGTACCAGAAGTTAGGTTAAGAATGGGTAACAGAATAATCCAATTTGTCAGCATAGCTTGGTAATCACTTAAATTTGGCAAGCTTTTATTAGGGACCTACATGCAAAGCACTAGACAAATTGCTGGGGTTATGGAGGCAAAAACCTAGCAGTCCCTACTTTCAGGAAACTTCCATTCTACAGGTGTATACACATGATCTAGATTCTAGTGGTAGCAGTGGATTCATAGGAATCCTTCCATACCCTTTACACTCAAGATCAATTGGAAACATAAATCAGAAAAATGCTAAAGAAAGTAAAACTTCATTCAGATGGGGGTTAAACCCATCACTTTGGCCTTATTAGCAACATTCTAACTATGCTAAGAAAATATACAAATGCATTCTTCATCATTAAGAAAATCCTGATTTGTCAGAATCCCTGACTCTGGAGACTACTTATTGCTGATCAGAACCATAAGTAGGTTCCTATATGTGTATATATATATATATATATATATATATATATATATATATATATATATATATATATGCTGATGTGCTTTATATTGTAGTAACATCATGAGTTTATCATTATCTGGGATTACCTAGACTATAGAGCATTTCTGGACCTATTCTGGGAGAAATAGGAATATAGAAGTGGGAACCCCAGAAGACAGCACCCAGCTCTAGATTCCTAAAATAATTTCAGTACCACACATACATAAAACATGATTGCACCTGTAATAGAGGACATGACTGTATTTGACAATAGGTCAAAGGAAACTTGACAACTGTTCCCAGTAGGTATTCTCTGGGCTCATGATGCCTCCTTTTCATCTTCTAATCCTGACCCCAAGAGATCCATCGAAGGGATGCCCTTTAGTAAAACAGCTGGCAAAGATCACTGGGTATTTAGTGCTCATGAAGTCTTCCAAGACTGGAGATATTTAATCCTTAAAACCAAGAGTAAGGAATCTTGGGAGGGAAAAAAATGTGACTGTGAGAAAACAGTTAATACTATTTAGAATCTATGCTGTGACTTAATTTTTCATTATTCCACAACTATATTGTTTATATCCTATACGTTTCCATTACACAGTAAATATGAACAGATTGTCCTCACTGCCTATAATTTTTCTTTGCTCATAATAAATAAAACAAAGACAGCTGCATAGCAGGATTTGCATTAAATGCCTACAGTGTTCATCACAAACTGTGTAGGCTTGTGGCAGGAGGTTACTTATTGCTGTGCAAAGTAACTCAGGATCTGTCCCTTCTGCTTTGGTTGAGGGACACCACATTAAGTGCTAAGTCCTAGCCTTTCTTACTTGAAAGCTGGGGTTTTTCTTCCTTGTAAGAGAAAGTAGTAATCAGCAAAAAAAAAAAATCATTTTTTTCCCTGCCTACATGATAGACCTTGCTGTAATTTGGCCCTTAAAATCAGAGCAGCCTGTACTTTAGTACCAAAGACTGACATCTGTGTCTAACATTGGTCAGTAACCTTTCACAGCTAGACACCTTTACTGTCTCCAGTAATTCTAATGTAATTATATAAATCAGCCTCTTCCTTTATTGAGAAAGCAGCAGGTTCAGGCAGATAACATATGGGCTGGAATGACACTCTGTGATCTTGCAGACCGTGGCTGCTTGGATTTAGTCCCACCATGGCACTGAATCATTCACATTGCTATCTGGCCTTGGATTATTGTAGCCCCATCATGTGAAAGGACAAAAGAAACCATAAATGGATGTATCTATTTTTTAAAAATAAGATGCCACTGTCCAACGACAGGCACAAAACCAAACTCATCATCTTTGCCTGAACCTCAAATTCCCCCATTTTATGGACAGTACCACTTCAAACTTGGAGTCATCTTTCTGGAGCAAAAAGGAAAGGAAGCACATTTATGAGTCAAGTAATTTGACATATCCTTTGTCACTCCCTTTTTACCTGCAGCCTTCTGACCAGCTTCCTGCCTTTAGACTTTCTCCTTTTCAATACATTCTAAATACTCATTTTGACATTAACCATTCTAAAATACTATTTCCTTCTTTTTATTGTCTAAAAGGTAGCCTGCAGTGATTCTTTGTTGCTTATCATATCAAAGCCAAACTTTTCATTCTCTCATCTGAGAGGCAAGTTTAAATATTATCCCACTTTAGCAGTCTAAGCTTATCATCTATTGCTCCCCAAGATAAATCAGGAATCATTTTTGGCTTCTTACTGTCTCATACATAAACAGAAACCACACTCTGTGCATATTACTTCTACTATTGAGTTTTAGTCTCTACCTCTTTAGAAAGCTCTCATCTTTCCTTTATAATTATCCAAAATCTAGACATTCTTCAAGGCCCAGTTCAATTTCTGCCACTTCCCAGTGAGAATTCTGTGGTGGGGCAGTACTTTCCTGACACAGCTTCCCTTATCCTGACATAACTTCTTTCCCCCACACAAGCTTATTGGCTTCTACTTCCCTGAGGCAGTTCGCTGGTCTGGGGGCATACAAGGTTCCAAATTCATAGTCAGCCTCTCAGACTGGGTGGTTACCTAAGACCATACTATATCTGACTGAACATGGATATTTCCAGAGGGAGAAGAGGGGAGCTGCATCCAGAGAAACTAAGTGTCATTGTATCCCTGTTGCATATCCTTGCTTTATTA
This sequence comes from Potorous gilbertii, assembly GCA_028658325.1. NCBI lineage: Eukaryota > Metazoa > Chordata > Mammalia > Diprotodontia > Potoroidae > Potorous > Potorous gilbertii. The sequence continues at coordinate 17,542 of JAQQSK010000385.1, forward strand.
GGGCGAAGTAAATTTCCTCTTTTGTTAAATGTTTAGTTGTTTGGAAGTTGTTCATTTTTTTCCAACATTTATCATGAACTACATGAGCTGCCAAAACAATAGTTTCCCTCATAACACTAGCCCACACTTTCATTTCCCTTTTCCTGCATCACTCACAGTATATGCAACATACAATCAATCAATAAACATTTGTTGAACACCTACTGTGTGCTGGCACTATACTACTCACTGGAGATACAAAAAGAGGCAAATTTTGTGTTGGCTTTTTTGTTCATAAATGTACATCTCTTTTGTTGCACTTAATAATATTTTATTTTCCCCAATTATATGTAAAGATAGTTTTCAACATTCATTTTTGTAAGTTTTAGAGTTCTAAATTTTTCTCCCTCCTCTCCTCTCTCCAAGAGAGCAAGCAGTCTGATATAGATTATACATATACAATCATATTAAGCATGTTCACACTGTAGTCGTGGTGTGAAAGAAGAATCAGAACAAAAGGGAGAGAGAAAACCGAAACCAAAAAAAAAAAAGTGAAAAATACTGTGCTTTCATCTGCCTTCAGACTCCATAGTTCTTTCTTTGGATGTAGAGAAGATTTTCCATCATGAATCCTTTTAAATTGTCTTGGATTGTTGTATTACTAAGAAGAGCCATCAGAGTTGATCATTGCCCAATGTTGCTGTTACTGTGTACAATATTCTTCTGGTTCTTCTCACTTCACTCAGCATCGGTTCATGTAAGTCTTTCCAGGTTTTTCTGAAATCCACCTGCTCGTCATTTCTTCTAATACAATAGTATTTCATTATATTCCTATACCACAACTTGTTCAGCTGTTCCCCAATCAATAGCCATCCCCTCAATTTCCAATTCTTTGTCACCACAAAAAAGAGCTGCTGTAAATATTTCTGTACTTCTATAGGTCCTTCTCCCTTTTTTATGATCTCATTGGGATACGGATTTAATTGTGGTTTTGCTGGATCAAAGGTATACAAAGTTTTATAGCCCAATGTACATTTCTTTTCAACAAGATTATAAGCTCCCTAATGTCTGCAGCAATATTTCTCCCGAAATCTGTTTGGTTTTTTACAGCATTAAGCACAGTATTGGATAGTTAGGTATTCAATATATATTTTCTGATCAATTAGAAAGGCAAATACTTTTTCTCTCTAAAATATGCAGTGATTTGTTCTGCAAATTACATAAGTTTACAAAAGCCTTAGATCAACATACCTGCACAGATTTAGGTCACCATATAATAGACTAATTATAAATGGCAAGTAAATCCCAGCCACAAAGATTCGGTAAGCAACAGTTCTCTCTTTCAGTGTCCACGGTCACAGATGATTAATTATGTAGATGCTGAAAACTAATGTAAAATTGATTTTTAAAGCTTTATTTTGTGACATCTCCTGTTTCCTTAAACTGAAAAAAAAGCCTGAGTTTGTATTATATAAAAACTTTGTTTCAGATAAATGAATTCTAGAAATAGTTAACTGAGTTTAAATTAGGGCATTTTTACTTTTAATTTCACTTTATTGTTCTACTGATTAATGGTTAGTGATCATTAAAAAGATTGTAAGAACCATTTTTAAAAATCAGGACTTTAAAAAAAATGATGAAGGAAAATAACATCTTCACATTTTTATCTAATGATATGATAACCGATAAAAGCATAATCTTAGATTTAAGATTTTTCCTGAGTTCAAATCCAGCCTGTGGAAGTTACTAATTTTGTTAACCTGGGTAATAACGTAACATTGTAATTACCAAAAATTTGATATTTATATGATACCAATGAAAGCAAATAGTTCATTCAGGAGCACTTAAATAATTAGTGGTTAAGAGAGATGGAAAAGTAGATTATTAGGGGGTCATGACTTCTGGTTTTGTTTTTTTTTTCTTAGTAAAGATATTGTTTCTCTATGTTTTAATAGATCTCAGATTTCTGCGCCAGAGTGGGGACAATGTCAGAGTCCCCTCTGAAAAGAACAGATTTGAGAGAGGTTGAAAAGGTAAAATTGACAGGTCTTGACAACAGTTGATTGGATGTTGGATGTGAGAGGTAGTAAGAGTCAAGGATGACTCCAAGGTTGTGAGCCTGAGGAACTGGAAGGATGTGTTGCCTTCCACAATACTAGGGAAAGTAGGAAGGAGGGAGGGGTTGTGGTAAGAAATAATGAGTTTCCTTTTTGACTGGATATCTAATTTGAGCTGTCTGAAACGCATTTGGAGATGCAGGAGTGGAGGTCAGCAGAGGCAAAATAGGTAGATTTGAGAATTATCAGCATAGCAATGGCAGTAAAATCCATGAAAGTTGATGAGATCTCTAAATGAAATAATATAGGGGAAGAAATAAAGAGGATTCAGAACATAACAAACTAGAAAAGGATCCAGTAAAGGAGATAGAGAAGGAGTGGTCAGGTAGTGTAATGTAAAGATCTTCCCTGCCCATTAATGGGCCTCAGATTAGGGGAGGCTTGTTTTAGAGAAAGGCTCACATCTTTTGTTAATTACTAATGTGGCACTGGATCAGGAGAATCATGCTGCCCTCCAGCTCTGAAAAGTGTGTATATACTCTGAGGTGAGGTTTTGCTTTGGGGGCTTGGAAGAAGGTTCATGTGCCAGGTGAAATTCTGGGTAGCTATTAAAGAGATCCCACACACCCCGACCCCTGCTTTGAAAACCCAGATGTTGGTGCTTCCCTCTCTGGGAACTATGTATGCATGCACTGGTCAGAAAGTTGGATCTCTCTGTTCATCTGTAATGTATGTATTGATTATGGTCACACAGAAGCCCTATCTGTTGGTCTTTTTTTCTCTACTTGTGTGTACTCTGTCAGTATATGTTGACCCCTCAAAAGTTGCTCTCCTTTTATAAAAGCAGATCTAAGAACCTGTGCTAGTCGGCCATCCTGAATATGTCAGGGTGCTTGCTGCTATAGGTAGGTAAAAGGAGAACCAGTAAAGAGTATTGTCTTAAAACCTTAGAGAAAAGAAAGTATTAAGAGGAGAGGGAGGAATACTGTCAGAGGCTGCAGAGAGCTTGACAAAAATGAGGATTGGGAAAAAGTCATTGGATTTGGCAACTAGAAGACAATAACTTTAAAAAGAACAATTTTGGTTGAATAAGATCATAAACCATATTTTAAAGGGTGAAGAAGACAGTGAAAAGAGAAAGTGGAGACATTTATTTTATATGGTTTTTCAAAGAATTTAGCCACAAAGGGCAGAAGAAATATATGACAAAATAGGGATGAAAAAATCAAGTGAAGATTTTTGAGGATGGGAGACACCTGGACATGTTTTTAGGTGGTAGGAAAAGAGGCAATTGACAGTGAGTTGTTGAAAATAAGTGATAAAAGTGGACAAGATGTTGGAGTAGGAGTCAGCATTTTTGGTCAGATCACCCAAGACACTTCTCCTATGACAAACTAGAAGACACACTATACAGAATTCTGATCAAGAAAGCC
>JAQQSK010000387.1:0-20993 GCA_028658325.1 Potorous gilbertii
GTTAAATCTTCCCACACTTCTCTGTATTCATCATATTCAGTTTTTTAGTACAGTAATAGTCTATCACATCTATCACTAATATTCTGTCACATTCATAGGCCACAAAGTGTTTGACTATTCCCTAAAGTTATGGCTATTAAGTTTATTTGGAGTTTCTGTGGTTAAGAAATCCATCCCTTGGTAGTTAGCCTTCAGGTGATGGCTCTTTCCATCATTGGAACATGATGAGTATGGGCCAATGAGGATGCTTCCTTAAGGTGTGGCAGTTCACCTGGTCCAAGCTCTAGGCACACCTATGCCCTTCACACTTCACTATTATGCTTCTTACATTACAGCTATGCAGTTGAAGTCTTTCCAGTTCAGTAAAATATCCATGAGTTTGGGCTCTTATGGCAGAGTTTTGGAGAACCCAGGATTGCCTTTATACTATGATGAAGCATCATATGGGGCCTTGAAAAATAAACTGGCAGTCTTAAGGTACCCCTTGCTTTATGTGACCTAATACCACAGCCTCTTGGAACCTTTATTTCCTCATTAGGGAAATGGGAAAAATAATCTTTGCTGTGCTTCCCTTATGGGACTGTTGTGGAGAAAGAGCCTCTTTAAATCGCAATGGGAGTTTTTATTATTTGGGATAAAAAAATATGCTAGAAATGTCTTTGTGATTAAAAGAAACTATTAAGTCAATAACATTTTCTCTACATAGAGCTGTGCAATGGGACTTTTTCCATATTAGTATGTCTTATTAGTTTTCTCCCACATCAGTGCAGACACTTGGCTTTTATAAGCTCAGCATGTCCTAGCTGGGTCTCATTAGTGCTTTGAATCTGTGTTTGTCCTGTCACTGGCTAACAATCACCACCTGCAAGGGCCCTTCTCTGCCCGGACACTTGCTAATTGCAATTCAGTCAAACTCCATGTTCCTCCAACCTGCCCCAACACTATTTTGCTTCTCCATCTTTGCTTATTCTACTGCACCTTCTGAGTATGCCCTTCCTGACCTTTGTGCCGCCATATGGCCTTCTTCCTTTCTTTTAAGACACAACTCTAATGGTAACCTTTTTCAGGAGAGTAATGCGATTTAGCATTAGAAACCATGGTAGAGATAATAGAATCTAATATTTTCATTAATTAAAGGGAAACAGTGTACATTGGTAATAAGCAGCAGAACCAGCATTTAAACTTGGGTCCTCAAATTCAAATGCACTGTGGTTTCCACCATACCACTTCTGCCCTGTTTTACAAAGAGCAAGGCTTCAAAGTCCATGGACCTCTTTTTCATAACAATATTTTTGTTCAGCCATTTTTTCAGTCATGTCTGATCCTTTGTGATCCTATTTAGGATTTTCTTGGCAAAGATACTGGAGTAGTTTGCCATTTCCCCCACCAGATCATTGTACAAAACTGGAAACTGAGGCAAGTTGAGCTAACTGACTTGTCCACTGTCATTCAACTAGTAAATATCTGAGGCTGGATTTGAATTCCAGAAGATGAGCCTTCTGACTCCAGGCCCAGCACTCCATCCACAATGCCCCTATGTGTTCAATGATATTTTTAAAAGCATTAAAGAGATAGGCTTTTCAAGGAAATCAATTATATTAAAATATAATTATTAAAATGTTTTCTTAAAGTCAGACCCCAGGTTAGAAAACCCTGACCCATGGAAATGGGCATTTGTGTGTCACAATCTGCCTTATTTAATAGTTTCTGTTTGGACCTATGCTTTATGTGTTGGGGCCCTTTCAGAACCCTAGGCAGAGGCTGTCATCATACCTGTATACCCCATCATGGAGGCAGGCTATGAATTCTTCTAACTTGTCTCTGTACATTTTTTTTGGTCTCACCAATGGTCTCACCAGCTTCATAGTTTCCTTTCTGGCTTCCTGTTGATTGTGACTTATCAGTCAACAATTGAAGAAAGTGTGTTTTAAACTTCAACACACTATAGAAATCCAAGGCTATCACTCAACTTCATCCTGGTTGACAACCTGACTGGCAATAGCAGGTAACATAACCCAGAGGTCTCGGTTGCTGGAATCTGATGACTGGATTTCTGCTCTGCTGATTGAACACCAACCATTATGAGTATGGTAGAGACCATCATTCAACATCAGAAGAGATTGCTGAGGGCTGGGGTAGTCAGGGAAGACTCCCTTGAGGAGCCAGGAGTTACGTAGGTCCTTGATGGACAGATGGCATTTGGAAAGAATGAGAGAGTGTACAGTGAAAGCAATGACATAATTGTAGAGAAGATGCTGGGAATCTGCATGGTGTCCTTAGGGATTTAATTGTGGAGATGGGTTTGACTAGAACACATGTACTATGTACAAAAGTAATGGGAAAGTGATGTTATATGAAGGTGGGGAGATAAATTGAACATTAGTTGGGAAGCAGGTTATCATGGTCACCCTAAGGATTTTAAAGTTGGGGAGAGAGAACTTAGACATCATTCAGTTCAAATCCTTTCACTTTACAGATAAGGAAACTGAGGCTGAGGAAAGGAAGGTATGGTGGATATAATAGAAAGAGTATTTGATTTTTACTCTGAAGGCTTGCCTTCATAGTCTGACCCTGTCTTTTACTAGCTGTATGACCCTGAGCAAGTCATTTAACATTTCTGAGCCTCAACTTCTATTCCAAGGTCTTGGGAAGTTTTGAAATTAGTATGTGGGGGTTCAAATGTTGGCTCAGGCGTGTGCTACCTGGATCACCTCAGGCAAGTTACTCAAGCTCCCTGGTTCTCAGTTTCCTCATTTTTTTTTAAAATGAAAGAGTTAGATGAGATAGTATTGCTTGAACACATTCTCAAGTGGAGGTGGTGGGGGCTGAATTCAGGATTCTTTAAATGTCTCTGAAGATTTTTCAAATGCTTTAGCTCTGACGTGTTTTGCATATTGTCAAGCATTTTTTAAACCCACATGTAATTTAAGGAACATTTAATCAATACTGTCTTGATTCATTTTTCCCTTAAATCATCAGTATTATTGTTCTGAAGAGCCTATTTGAAGTGCAGGAAGGCTTTTAAGCATTTTGAATAACCATTTTCTCTCCCTGGCTCCTGTTTTTTAAGTTTCCTTTCTTAAAGATATAGTTTCCAATAGATGAACAAGTCTCAAATGACTGTTTTCCAGCAGCTTAAATATTGTTCAGTGTGTATTAAGTAAAGAATACTCTCCTCCTTTCCCTTCTCTTACTCTTCCTCCTCCTCTTGCTCTCCTTCTAGTAGTAGTAGTAGTACTGCTACTACTACTACTACTACTACTACTACTACTACTACTACTACTACTACTATTACATCCCATTTCTATGGAGTTTTATGGTTTACAAGGCATTTTTCTCATAACCACACTATGAGGTAGGTAATACAAGTGTTAACATCCCCTTTTACAACTAAGGAAACTGAGAAATGTGGTGATATAGCTCTAAGTAGAACAAGGTCATAGCCAAGACAGTGCTCTAACCACACTACTATGACATACTGCCTGTTGTGGTCTCCTTCAGAAAACTGTTTCTAACTGAAGCTGTTTGTAAAGATTATAGGTTGCTAAGTCTTGCTAGGGTAACTCAGATGAGGATTTGTTAATCACATGATTAAATACCCTGAGATGTACTAGAGCAGGAATAAAACAGAGCTTGAGGAATGGTAGGGTTGAGTAAAGGAATTTTAAGGATGAGGAAGAATTGAACATATTTGAGAGTGGAAGGGAAAAATCACTGAATGAGGAAAAATAAAAAAAAATTAGAGAGGTTTCAGTTTTCTGGAAAAGACAGGGAGGGTTGAGATTATGGACAATTTAGAGAGACGTACCCTAAGAGGGAGAAACCTGACCTCATTATCAGAGTTTGAGGAAACAGGAGAAAATGGGGAATTACATGAAGGGATTTTGAAATGAAGAGAAGGGGAGAAGAAGGAGTTCATATGAATTGTTTCAATTTTCTTGGTGAAAGTAAGGGGTGAGAACCTTAGTTGAGAGAGTGGAGTGAAGGACAGTTTACTGTGGGAGACTTGAAGAGAGAAGAGAAGGTTTGAAACAGATTTTTTTTTTCCAGCAAATGACATATGGAATCAATTATGAAAGAGTTAGAGGATTGCTTTCCTGTGGTGAGGGACAGTTAAAATCGAAGAACATGGAGAACATGAGGGTCATGTGACTTCCTCTAGCTTCATTTAAGAGGAGAATGGAATGGAATTGGTAAATGCTGGGGGTAACACAGGCTTAGGATTTGGTAAGGGATGAGTGGCAATAGGACAATGGGGTGAATTATTCAAGATGATGGCAATTTGAAGTAGAACTAGTTATCTATAATGTAGTGTTTGACAATGAAGGGAAAGATAATGGACTGAGAAATTACTGACTGGTGAATGATGAAGATGGAGTTGAGGGCAAAAAATAAATCAAGATGGGTGAGGCCTGAGGAGAGAAGGGAAAATAAGAGATTATGGCAGGTCAGAGGAATACTAGATACTTTGAGTAAGGAAATGGAATATTTGTGGGTAATGATGAAACTTGGGTGTTAACTATTTCCTCTGTGTGTAACTAAGGTGGATTCAAGAATTTAAGGAGACTTAGGGATTCAAAGTTTAGATGGAGCATCAACATAGATGTTGAAGTCCCTTAGAATAAGGACAGGAAATGAGGAAGAGAGAAAGACAGTGAGATAGTTTCTGAACTCCTTGAGAAAGAATGGAGATTACAAAAGAAGCTAGGTGGTTAAGAGTCCTCTCTGGTTCCAAGTCCTTTATTTAAATCTCACTACCATCTATGATTTAATATCCTGTGGCACAAACTTTTAAAATCATTCACTTATTCATTTTTTCAAATATTTATTGAGAGTATATATCAGACATGGCCATGGTCTAGGCATTTTGTGGGACACAATGATGAACAAGACATCATCTCCTCCCTTAAGGAGTTTCAATTTAGCGGGGGGAGATAAAACCCATGTGCCCACATGCACATTCACATACATATAACACCAAATAGAATGTTATGCATTCCATAAAGAGGAACATAGAGTGAAATCAATTGTGAAGACTGCAAGATCACTTTCAGATTGAGAACATGGGAGGAAATGATTCAAGAATGACATGACATTTGAGCTAGGTTTTAAAGCATGAGTGTGATTGAACAGAGTGCAAGGGAGAAGATGTAAAGAAGAACACACACACATATATGTGTATGTATATGTATATGTGTGTATACACACAAAACAACAGTGTACGTGTATGTGCATATATATTTATGTGCATATACGCACACATGCACAAACACACACACGCATATATTAACAACTGAAAGAAGTAGTTCCTTATTCCTGTCTGAACTCATAGTGATTCAAGTGTGATAGTGGAGTCAGAAGGAGAAGTGACAGCTACAAAACGTGATCCCACCAACATATCAGGCATAAAGTGGTCAGAGTGCGAGATATGGAGTCCAGAGGAACTGAACTGAAATCTGACTTGAGATACTTATTAGCTGTGAGGGATAACCCTGGGCCAGTCTCTTAACCTGTCTCTCCCCCAGGTTCCTTGTCTGTCAAATGAGGATAAGAAAAGCATCTGGCTCCCAGGGTTGTCGTGAGGATCTAATGAGTCATTCTAATAATATAGGATACCTAATTAGGTTGATTGTATAGTCAATAATTTAATTCTATATTATAGTGATCATATATAATTACATATCTATGTGTGACGCATAAAGTGCTTTAAAACATTAAAGTGTTGCATAAATGTTATTATTTTTATTAATCAATCAATCAATATTTGTTGGGTACCTAGTATGAACCAGGTACTGTTAAGCACTAGAAACCCCAAAAGAGACACATTTTGTTTTAATTTATTATCAGTTTCAGACATAGCTGGGAAGTAAATGCAGCAGCCTATGGTGACAGGTGAAGTCAGATGAACGATCGTCTCCCTGAAAATCCTCATATTTTGTTTCCTGATCCAGTTCTGAGTTCCTGGAAAGGATTGCTCCTCCATGATCCTTAGAAAATGCTCTAATTTCAAGGGAAGAGGGGGGAAGGAGGGAGGGAGAGAGGAAGGGAGGAGAGAGAAGGAGAAAAGAAGAAGGAGGAGGAGGAGGAGAAGAAGGTGAAGAAGAGGAGGAAGAAGAAGAAGAAAAAGATGTGGATGATGATGACATATTCATATACTATGCATTGATAGGTAATAGGTATTGAGTTTTATGACAATAGGACTTAAAGTTTTAGAAGGGGCCTTTATCACTACCACCCTGTGTGAAAATAATTATTTTCATTTTGCAGAAATAGAAGCTCAAGTTGAGAGATAATGTGTCTTGCTCAGGGTCACCCAGTTACTAAGTGTTGGGGCTGGGGAACAGAAGAGAGAACAGCATAAAGCTACATGTCAAAGGGAAGTCAGAATGGTGTGGCAAAAAAAGGAGTGGAAATAGAATCAAAAGACCTGAGTTCAAATTCTGACTCTGCAACTCATTATGGTAGGAAGTCACTACTTCCATTCTGCAGTTTAGTTTCTTTATCAGAATTATAAGAGTGTGGAACTTGATGACCTTAAGGTTATTTCTCTGATCCTAGAAATCCCCTCCTGCCTTTGATATACAATGGACACAGCCTACCCTCTTTCACCCCAATTTTTAGGAAGATGATAGTAGGTATACTGTCTTCCAAATAAAACCCTAAATTCTCGTCTCCTGCAGTGCACCCCATCTTGAAGTCACAAACGTTGACTTGAAATTTTCAAGCCCCATTTGAAATCAAATGATTATTTTTTTTTCTGTTCCCAGGAACCAGTCCTTGGCTTTGGAATCTGAAGACCAACATTCTGATCCTAGTTCTTTCACTTAATGCCTGAGTGATCTCAAATCATTTCCCCTCTTTAAGATTTAGTTTCCCTTATCTATAAAATGAGGGTATTCAATCTGATGGTTTCTAAATTGCCTTGCAGCTCTCAATGTTATGGGGAAAAAAATGACTGTGGCCAATGGTTAATAGAATTACACATTTTACCTGCACTTATGGTTAGTATCAAGTTTACTTCAAATCTAAAAATATTCCCTTTCTCATCTCTTTTTGGAAGGGTGACCCCAAATATAAACTGGACTCTACCACAGCCTGCAAATGTATACACTTAACGTATCTTGAAATATTAAAATGCATCATGCTCCAGGAACAAGGTAAACATTGTCATTCCTGGCAAGGAAGATTGTATTGAAAAAACTGTTAGTGTGATTTATATCTTCAAAGGGCAGAAGGACTGTTTGCCTTATAGAGGTTCCAGAAAACTGAGTTGGTCATGCTGAGTAGTTACACAAAATGTTGATGTCACCAATTGCTTATACCAAGGAATACTTTCCCTCTCCTGCCATGGGGTTTGCCACAGTTTTTCCAGTAAGGTAGGGAGAGCAGTGGACTAGACTACACTTGCGGACAGAAGATCATGGTTCCAGTTTGGGCTCTGTCCTTTACTAAGCTCTTTGGCTTTGGATAAGTCACTTCTTGTCTGAGTCTTAACTTCCTCTTCTATGCAAGAGGGTGGAATGGAATCTGAACTACTTACTTCACAACCAGACAAAAGTGCTTTGTATCCTGAAATGTGCTATAGAAATGTAAATTAACTAGCCCTTTCCTGTCTTCTCATTCTATTCCCAAAGCCATATTGCTCATGCTCCCTTGGATTCTGTCTTAGGTCCGATCTTCTTTTTCCCTGTGCTCTTTCTTTGGTCAAGATCATTCACTTCTGGCCTCAGCATTTATCTCTGCTGAATAAAAAATAACCTCCAAATTTACATCCGCAGCCCAATACTATCCTAAGGGAATTAGATATTAATCTTCACCTGCTTTCAGGATATCCCTACCTGTATATTCCAATGGTACCTCAAATGCATCATGTCCAAAATAGAGCTTACTTTGTTTTGTCACAAATCTGTTCTTCCTTCTGAGTGTCTCTCATGTTTAAATCTTTGAGATTATTGATGAATCCACCAAGAGGGAACAGGTCACATTTCATGTTTATAACAATAAACATTTGTTGAATTTCATTTCATTTCAATACTGGTCAGTTCAACAGTAATGACAGTAACAAGGTTGAGGAAGGCAGTGTGCTAAGCCTTGGGAAAACAGAGAAAGAAGTGAATAATTCTCATACTGTAAAGAAGTTTACATTTCCAGATTGGAGGTAGGAATAACATAGGAGAGGTGCCAAAGATGAGCATTGCTGCCCCTACCATATTAAAATGTAATTGTGAAATATTTAACAAAACAAAAATGCAATAGAACATAATGTTAATATATTTTAAGTCAATACATAACCCACAGGGAACTTTATGGCATAACTTTGTGGCCTTTTTTTATTTGACTTTGACACCACAGGCATGTAATATGCAAGATATTCCAAAAAATTGGAGTGCAGCTTTAAGCTATAATAACATAAAACTGCCCTAAGACATCTGGGACATTCTGTAGAAAAACAATATAATTTACAGAGTACTTTAAAGTTTGCAAAGCACTTCATACAGCTTACCTTATTAGACCTTGTGAGGAAGGTACTCTAGGAATCATTTTCAGTTTATAAATGAGAAATCAGATTTAGAGAAATGAAATGACTTATAGAATCACACGGATAGCATTTGTCAGATGGTATATTCAAACCTAGGTGTTTGAATTCAGAGCTTTTCCCACTATTACAAGCTGCCTCCCTATTCAGATTATCTATGGTAAGATAAATTAATATTCAGTGATTTAAGAAGAGAGACAGTTACAAGTGGGGAGATGAGGCAGGGACCTATCATAGAGGTGATGTCATAGGAGCTGAGCCTTGAAAGATCCCAGGGATTCTAAGAGGTGGAGGAAGGTAAGGAGAGAGTGAATGCCAGGCATGAAAGCTGGAGATGGAATGTGGCATTTAGGGAGCACCTCATAGCTGTTGCAGTTTAGAGGTGCTAGGATCTTGAAATAGTAACGTGCAGCTCCTGCTTGAATTAATTTGGCCCAACCCTTCTTTTAGCCAAAGACAAGGTTTACTAAAGCACTGATAGAAAGTGGACATGATTCTAAAAATCTGCCATATTGGCCAAACTCTTAAGGAATCTGAGCTTTGACCAGATTTAAGCAAGCTGAGCATTGGTGAAGCTTGTATTGACAAGATTGAATCTGAGCACTTTAATGGAGGCAAGACGGATCTTATATAAAGAAAACTGTGAGAACAGAGAAAGGGTCTAGATGGAATTAAGGGAGTGTCAGTTTAGGGTGGGACCAGGTGCAGACAATGAAAGGGCAGTTAATTAATTGGGAAGGGCCAATTGCCAGGGATCTGGGCCACCTGGGAAAGTTCAGTGCTTTTTCTTTCGGGGGTCCAGATCCAATCCCCATCAGTAATTTAGTCTGACTGGAATGAAGGGTGGATAAAGGGGAATCATATAAAATATATAGAGAAAAAGGGGGTGGTATTCCTTTCAGTGGAGGTGGGAGACTACTAAGTAAGAATTTTGCCTATATTAACAGGTCCAATCACTATATTAATTATTTTTCTTTGTTATGAGAGCAGATTCAGTTTCATGGGAGGTAATAAAAAGGGGATATTTACAGAAATGATTGATGTTGAAACAAAAAGCTTTGATAAAGTTTTTTTTATCTTTAAAGAAAAATATGTTGGATTTAAATTATGAAGTTATTTGCATGCTAGGCTGAGGCTTTGTATTTTATTTTAGAAGGTGTAGGGAGACATTCTAGATTCTCAGGAGACATTATAGACATCATCAAAGCTGCAACTCAGGAATATTAATTTGGACTGTAAGTGGAGGATGGATTGGAGACAGGAGAGACTGGAGGCAAGAAGATCAATTAAAAGGTAATTGCAGGAGCCTGGGCGAGAGTTGATGAGGGACTGAACTAGACTGGCTGCCTTGTAATTCGAGAAAAGGCGACAAACAGGAGACGTGTTGTGAAGGTAGGATCAACAAGACTTGGCAACCCTTTCAACATTATATACAGAGGGAGAGAAGAAGGGTCAGGACTCATTCAGAGGATCAGAATTTTAGAACTGGACAATGGAGGACAATGGAGATTCCTCATCCAAAATCTTATACTACATACCATAATAAGCTCAAAAATGGATAAATATCCTGAAAGCAAAGATCATACCACATACATGCAAAAATAGAAGAGAATAAAATCAGGTAACTTTCATGGTTAGGGGGATAATTGTTAATCAAACAAGAGGTTGATGAGGTCATAAAAGATAATACAGACCATTGTAACCACATAAAACTTAAAAAGCTTTTGCTCCAATAAAATCAATGAAGATAGAATTAGAAGAGAAATAGTAAAATGGGGAAATATTTGCATCAAATTTCACCATAAAAAAAATCAGATTTTCAAAATATACCGGGGAATGGACACAAATATATAGTCATACCATGATCCATTCCCTTTTCAAAGGATGTGAATAAATAGTTTTTTAGAATAAAGAATTGTAGACTACAAGTGACTGCGTAAGAACATGCTTCAGGTCACTGATAGGAAAAATATAAATAAAACCTATCACAACCTCATATCAGACAAACTAGCAAAGATGACAAAAATTTCAGCATACTTACTGTTGGAATGGTCATAAGAAGAGGGTCCATTGATGAATTATTGATGGATATGAAATATTCTAATCCTTCTGGATTTCAATTTGGAGTTATTTGAGAAAAATGGCTAAACTGCCTATAATTTTCAATCTTTATCAGGCATATATCCCCTGGGACCCAAAGGCAAAGGTATATGCCTATTATCAATCAATTGATAAGTTTTTGTTAAGTGAATGAATGAACAGATGGATGGATGGATGGATGAAAAAGCATGTACTAAATATTTACCCTGGGACAAGCACTATACTAAATATTGGATATACAAAGGCAAAAGCTAAGAGTGTCACTGGCATCAAGGGGCTTATATTCTCATGGGAGAGACAACATACATAGAGGTGTGGTGACTAGGGAAGGTAAATTTTACATGTAAAAGTTACTAAGATGGTAGGTGGGGCAATTAAAGAGTAGGCACCTTATGCATCTGGGTAGTGTAGTGCACAGAGTGCTGGACTTAGAGTCCAGAAGTTACTATGTTTAGTCATTTTTCAGTCACATCTGACTCTTTGTGACTCCATTTGAGGCTTTCTTGGCAAAGATACTGGAGTGATTTGCCATTTCCTTCTCCCACTCAGACATTTACTAGTTATGTGACCTTGGACAAGGTCACTTCATCTCTGTCTGCCCTCAGTTTCCTCAACAGTAAAATGGGAATAAAAATAGTACCTGTCTTCCAGGTTTGTTGTGAAGGTCAAATGAGATATTTGTAAGACATTTAGCATAATTCCTACATCATAGTAGCTGCTTAATTAATGCTTGTTCTCTTTCCCTTTTCTTGATGTCACTGATGAACTTTCACAAAAAGATATTTACTACAAAGATACAGCAAGATAAGGAGGTCAAAACATAGCTCATAAACCAGCAAGGTACTCCTCCCCTCAGTCACCTTCATCCCTGTAAAAAGAGGGCAGAAGTTCTGAGTGGTTGCTATTACACTTTTGCCCCACTGATTTCACCTAATGGCTACAGTCACTGGATTGAGTGGTTCTTTTGGCACAAGATCTGAGGACCTGTGTCAGTTCATTGCTGGCCTAGATCCCTCTGGTATCTGACAAGCTATGCTGGTATTTCACTTGGCTCAACTGCCAGAAAACTCTGGTATAAACTCTAGTTCTTAGAAGCTTGGTGCTCTTCTCACCTTTTGATGTTCACAAGGTTATAGGAGAATCCATTCCAATTTCAATACTCATTCATCCAAGAACAAGAAAGAACACAGACCCCAGTAATAACAGGAATATATATTTACAAGCCACATGGAGTTTGCCCCGATAGGTCGATGAAGAACCAACGAATCTTTCTCCACCTGGAGGTTTTCTCCACCTCTTTACTGGAGCACAGCCAGGGACAGAGATTGTTCTGGCTAACTACAATGCCTTTTGAGCAGTCAATTTTTTGTTCTTTTTTCTTTATGATACAGTAGGTAGACAGGAAATAATCACAGAATTCTTGCTCATAATCTGGAGTGGAAAGCTGTCCCCTACTTCCTGTGTTATAATGAATTTTCAGAAACAGATTGATCACATATTTTTGTGGGTGGCAGCAGACAGAACAATGAACATGTGCAAAGAATCGGACTCTCACTAATTAGTGCGACTTTACATATGCAAACTTAGACAAGAACATTTTGCCCCTCCTGTTTAATTTCCTCATTTGTAACGAGCTAGTTGATACAATGTATACAATGGTGAATATGGAGTCAGGGAGACCTGAGTTTAAGTGCTCCCTCCGACACTTACTAACTATGTGACCCTGGGCAAGTCACTTAACCCTTTTTGCCTGAGTTTGCTCATCTGTAAATGAGCTAGAGAAGGAAATGAAAAGTACTCCAGTATCTTTGCCAAGAAAAATCCAAATGGGGTCACAGAATGTCATACGTGACCGAAATGACTGAACCACGACAAAAATGACATCTTCACAAGAAACAACAAGTTTTATACAGTAACTCGAGTTTGTTTATTCTCTTCTAAGGATTGAAAATAATTTCTCCAATCAGAATTTATTGCTGATGTTATTGATTTTGTTGGAGTTGATGAGTATAAGCAGAGCACTTTAAGACAAGAGATGAACAAAACTCTAATAGTTTGGTTATATATGGAGACTTTGCAGGTAGACTTTGGTAACAATTATTAAATTTAATATTAATTATTAAATGAATTATTATTACTATTAAAATTATTTAAAAATTAAATTATTAAAAAAATACTTTTGTCTTTGAAGAGAACCCGGATGATAAAGAATGACACTGGGTCTTGAAGTGATGTCTGAAGTCATATGAGCTTCTCTGTAGTCACTTTATACTTTTGAATGAAAAGAGAGTGTTTTCCTACATCTCATTAATGCAAATTCAGCCCAGCATTCTTCAGTGCTTTGGTATAAACTCTTAACTCTTCAAAGGTCTCATTTTTCCAGGCTGGATACCATACCTATAAGAAGTAGTGAAAGCGCTTCTCTGGATGCCGGGGGAGTACAGATTAAGGCAGTATAGTTCAATGGAGAGAGCAATAAATTGGGAGACAAGAGGACAACGCAAAAAAATGGAAAACATACTGTTGAGATTGAGAGTCAGAGGACATGCGTTCAAATCTTTGACCATCACTTGCTGACTGTGAGACCTTGGGTGAAATCTCTGGGCCTCAGTTTCCTCTGATAAAATAAGGGAATTGTATGAGAAGATGGCCTTTAAAATTGCTTGGAGCTGTAATGATTTCAAAGATTAAATAGTAAATCTCTGAGGATTAATTTCTTCATCTGTAAAATTGAATAATAATTCTATTATCCTCAGGGTTGTTGTGAGGACAGTGTTACATGAACCATTTGCTGCTATAGAAGCATGAGCTTCCAAAAAGTTATTATAAGAATGACTAAATAGGTACTGCGCCTGTGGTTATTCAAGTGGGGGTATGTAGGGATTTATCCAATTAGACTCAGATGGCCCATGGTGCCCCCACTCACAGGGAAATTCTGCCTTCTTTGTTTCTCTCTGTGTTTCAGCAGAATATATCAGCATGATTTTACTCTGTACCAGTTCTTTTCTCAAGGACATACTGATATTTAAAGGCAGTCTTAGTTTTTGAACCTGAACCTTTAAAATCATAGGACCACAAATTTAGAGTAAAGAAAACTAAGACTAAATGCTTTAATAGAACCACTTTCAGATCCACATAACTTGAAAACCAATCTACAGGCGTTTTTCAAAGCCATGAGTTCTAGAAAGGCATTTTTGGTTTATCAGTCATCATCTTAAGGAAGTAGTAAGCACTGCCAAAGTTGCTCCCCCTTCTTGTCACTCCTGAACCCCTATCAATGTGTTACCCTTTGTCAATCAGCAGTTAAACTCCATTACCTTTCAGAATAAGAAATTGACTGAGAAAGTATAGTAAGAACAGTGAAAACATCCTTCCCCTTCCCTCTCCCAAAGAGTAGGTTTAAACTTAGAGAGTGATAATGGTAAGGCATACATGTGGAAGGCAAACATTATTTGTCATACATGTGTGGCAAAGAAACTCACAATCCCTATCCCTAGAAGTACTTTTCTCTCTTCATGGAGTCCCCAAGAATTTCTCTTTAGGCATAGTACTCTGTTGGGCCCCGAAGATTGGTACCTTTCTATGAGTCAAAGCTAATAAATATTTTCTTCATGAAGGATCGTGATCCCCAAAGCCACCATCATTCTCCAATGACTATACAAATTCATGTATAGGTACTTATTAACTCCAGCAGCCACTGCTGTGAACCTCTGCTCATACTGAATTTAATCAATAGGGGTACTGGATCTCAAGAACTCATTAAATCTTTTGGGCACTCCCATTATCAGAATATTCACTTGCCTTAAATCAGGAAAGAAGGAACACACACACACACACACATAAGGGTTCCATTGGCCCATGTACAAATGACAGCTGAGTAGAGGTCAATGATCAATTGTCTTTCCTCCATCTGGCATCTGAAAGCAATGTTGCCTCACTCCAATCCAGGAACAACAACAACAACAACAACAACAAAAAGAAACAACTGAGAGATGGCTAGATCACACCTTTGCTATGCACACTCAATTCTGGCTCAACACCTCCTGAGTCATTGGTTCTTCTGACTATGTAGTTAATTAGAACATTTTTTATCATTACATGGTACTAACCATTCTGCCACTCATAGCTGGAAGTAGGCTCATAAAATTTCTAATACGGTTGAATTAGAAGTAGGCAAGAAATATCTGTACATTCTCTTTATAAACCTCTAGGAAAGGGAAATCCAATTATACTCCTTTGTTTACATTTGTAACATACAGAAGCAGAAACCAAGTCCCAAAAGGGAAACTGACTTGCTTAAATTCATATAGCTAATAAAATAGAGCCAAGATTTGAATTTGGATCCATTTACCCCTTTAAGCCAATATTCTTCCGATTAGATGCACTGCTTCTTAGCCACTGGGAGTGGTTCTTGGCAGACTCTAATATTGTTTTGTTCAATATGCCTACAAGAAATAACTCATAAATGAGATAACAAAACCCTTGCTGAATTTAGAAGCCCTCCATACATAAATGCTAAGCTACAATGAGAAGATTAGCTTCTCCCCCAGTAGGAGAGGGATTATCAAGTAAATACATAAAGTCCCTCTTACAGCAGGGAGCTCACCATGAATAATCCATAAATATTAATTGACAATAATCTCTCCATCCCCCTTTTCCTCATAACAACACTTCAGGTATGTTACCATTCTAGTTACTCACTCATACGCAATAAAATAGTAGAATGACAATTTTATACATTTTTCTCCACCCATGATGCTCTATTGTATGGTCTGTCTTCCACTGAACTTTGCTTTTAAAGTGGGGATGATGGAGGGATTCAGTCCTTCATCCTCAATGAGTACATTCACGTTGGGCAGAACATTTGAGATTTGACCAATTGCTTAATATTTTGCCCTCACAAATTTGAGGTCTACTCAAAGGGAATTACCTTGGGGCATAGATCAAAGAAACTAAGCCTCTCAGAATTTTCTGAAATTTGTTGGGAGAAAAATGATCCCTCCTTTCAAACTTGGTGTCCTCTCAGATGCCACCTGTCTCTTTGACAAGCTTTCCACATGTCTTCAGTCTTCTTTTATGCCCCAAACTTTCAAAATAAAACATCTTTGTCATGGCTTACAACCTGACAACTGCCTAACTATTTTATGTACTATTTTCTGTTTTCCAGTTTTCTTCCTTTTTATTCTTGTAGAACTGAGGGTCAAGAAGGCGTAAATGCAGCGCAGGTATTTCCTTCTCTCTTTCCTCCCCATCCCTCTCTATTTCCAAAGGACTAAGGAGTCTGTTAAATTTTTTCCTATCCTTTACAAACCACACTAAATGATCTACCCTCCATGAAGCCTTCTCTAATTTCTTTCTTCCTCAACTTTAACTATCTTTCTTGAATCTTTTACATGCTCTTAGTCCATTAGAGAATGAACTCTCTGAGAACAGGGGCTGTGTTTTGCATAGCAGATAGAGTGCTTGGCCTGGAATCTGGGAAGACCTAAGATCAAATCCAAACTCAGATATTTACTAACTCTGTGACTCTGGTGAATAACCTCTGTCTTTCTTAGTTTCCTCAACTATAACGTGGAGACCATAATAGCATCTACCTCCCAAAATTCTTGTGAGAATCAAATGAGACAATATTTATAATGTACTTAGCCTCTGGCATATAGTAGGTGCTTAGTAAGTGCTTGTTGGATTGACTGACCTTAGTGTATTTTAAAGTATATTGTAGTTAGTACATTTATGTTTATAAATATATATATGTAAATACATATATTATATATATATATATATATATATATATAAATTTATATTTATCAATGTACTAATAAATCCCTGGCGACAAAGATTTTTGTCTCTCCTCTCTCCCCCTCCCCCTACTGACCACACATATTTAGTATAGGTTTCTTCAAGTAGTAGTAGCAGGCACTTACTTGATGCTTATTGAATTTAATTAAATGACATTTAATTAGTGGCCTTCATTATCAATGAATGGCTTCAGTTTTATTAGCCAGGGTAGCAGTTCAGAACTTTTATTATTTCTTTAACAAGTATTTATTGAGAAACCACTGTATATTGCCTGGAGAAAGACTGGGGGTGAGGATTGTAAATATATGCCTGCCTATTAAATTCAGTTGGAGGTCAATTTAAAACCTACTTATGATTCATATTCTCCATGATGTCATTCTAGGTTTTTATAAGTAACATGGAGCCCCCATACACAGCTCACATGTCAATGCAATGATCCCTTTTTATCTTTGGCTTTGATTTAAAGCTAAAAGAGACTTTAGATATATTTAAGTTCAGGACTTTTTAACCTGGGCTTCACAAACTTGTTTGATTAATATTTTGATAACTATTTCAATATGATCGATTTCCTTTGTAATCCTCTATATTCTTGAGAACATTCTTCTGAGAAGAGATTTGGTGGCTTCATCAGATTGCCCTATGCTCTATGCCCTATGTATGCCATGACATACAAAAAGCGGTTACAAACTCCTACTTTAGTTCAATCTGACAGATAAGAAAATGGGTGAGGGTGGGGTGGGACTTGATTTACCCAAGATTGCAGTTTGTTGTGGTTGATTCATGGTTCAAGAAGAGAATCAATGACATTAGGAAGGTGATGTCTTGACTTGTAAGTGGGGCAGAGCTGAGTAAGGGAGTAAAGATCGGAATTAAGGTTTAACCTCCTCTCTTCTGTATCGGGCTGACAACTAGTTATTGCCTTCTGGATACTTTTAGGTTCAAGTACTATATTGTTGAGGGGCAGCATGTTAGAATGGAAAATATATTGAATTAAGGATGAAGAGACCCTAGGCTACAGCTCTGCCATGAATGGTGTGAACACGAATGTGGGTGAGTCTTGTAACTTGTCTACATCTCAGTTTTATCATCTGTAAAATGAGTGTGATAAATATTCATGCTGCTTTCCATCTAAAACTGTTTGGAGGAAAGCACTTTGCAAGTCTTAAAGCACTATGGAAATGGGAATTATGCTTATCCCTCTCTTTATACATATTCTCCGTTCTGTCTCCCAAGCTCCAGAGTCAGCTATTTTGAGCATTAGATTCAGATTGAGAGTTTGAATGCCATTTCCACAACTGATGACTTGGGTGATTTCATCAGAGCTTTTCAGAACTTCCATTTCATTATCTGTAAAATGGTGGCATCAGACTTGGTGGCCCTTCCAGCCTTGATAATATGTGCTTCTTTAATTGTCATATTAAGAACTTTATAGTGCTTTCTGGTTTCCAACATGCTCAAAATGCATTAACTTATGTGATCTTCATAAGGGTAGGGAGGTGACAGAGTAGATAGGTGGTTGGCTTTGGAATCAGGAAGATCTGAGTTCAAATCCTATCTCAAGACAGTTGCTTAGATGTATAAGGTCATAGCCTCTGCCTATCTCAGTTTCCTCATCTATAAAATAGGAATAGCACTGATCTTTCAGGGTTTTTGTAAGGCTCAAATGAAAGTAAATCATTTTCTAGACCTTTAAGTTCTATATAAATGCATTTATTATTAGGAACAGAGAAGCTAGGTGGTGCAGTGGATAAAATACTGTGTCTGGAATCAGAAAGACCTGAGTTCAAATCTGGCTTTCATCACTTACTAGCTGTATGAACCTAGAAAAGTTACTTAAGCCTGTTTACCTCAGTTTCCTCATCTGTCAAATGAGCTGGAGAAGGAAATGACAAACTGCCTCAGTATCTTTGTCAAGAAAACCCCAAATGGGGTCACCAAGACTTGGACATGACTGAAACAATTGAACAGCAAAAATTATCATCAACATTGTGAAGTTCTACAGATATTGTTACAGATTGGTGGGGGGGGACTGAGAGATATGCTCATTTGCATATAGTTAGTAAATGTCTGAAGTTGAATTCATACTTATGCCAATGTTTCCTCTCCAATTTTTAATTAGGGGATAGAAACAGGACCTGCAGTGTCCTTCTACCATGTCAGGTCACCACTTTTTTAACTATTATGGTCTTATAAAATTGCTCAGCACATTAAGGGACCCAGTGTTTTGTCCATGGTCACAGAGTCTGTGTATTTTAGAGGCAAGTCTTGGATCCAGGTCTTAGCTTTCAGACTGGCCCTTTATTTACTACACCATGCTGCCTCTCAATTATGAAGCATTATTATTTATTTGTGCTATGAGGCTCCTTAAGAAACATCACTAGACCACATATTGTCAAAGCCTGGCTTAATTTACCCCAAGGAATTGTAATCAATAAATGGGCATTTTGTTAACATTGTTCTACACATCAGACATTGCCCTAAATCAGACTGCTCTCTCCTGCAGTGATCTGAATTAGGTTCTACCGGTGAAGTTCCCAATTAAAAACAAACAAACTGAAAAGGTATAGTGGTTAAAGAGTACTCTTCTAGGAGTCAAGAGACCTGGGTTCTACTCTTGACTTCAACCACAACAACAAAAGCAGTGTCTACTTCTCTTGTAGTGGAGATGCATTGAAAAAGCTGTGCCTTCTTTCTCAATTTCCTTAGGGTCCATGGCAGTTTGGTCAAGCAAAAGGAACATTGGATTTAGAATTTACAAATCCCAAATATTCCATTTATGTGCCTATCTCATCTTAATCATTTCATTCATCTGTTAAATGGAGCATCCCAATTAGAAGCTCTAAGGCTCCTTGTAAATCAAAATTCCCATGATCCTATGGATGTGCATTTGTAAGGTGTCTAGGTGGACATAAGGATGCAACCTGAGGCCACGAAATCATGGTATTTCTCTCCTCAAGAAGCTTCTATGACTTTATAGTTCCCTTAGGATAAAGTATCAATTCCTCCGGCCTTTAAATTCCTCTACAAATTGACTGTAGTCTAACTTTCCTGACCGATTTTAAACTACTCCTTCTTGAGGGGAGGAGCCAAGATGGCAGAGTAGAAAGATTCACATATGCTAGCTCTGAACCCACAGCCCATAAATTATCTAGGAAGAGGAACTTCCAACAAATTCTGGAACAGTGGAAGCTGCATAACAATGGAGTGGAGGAGATTTCTATTCCAGAGAGCCCTGAAAAACTGACACCAAAGGTCCGTTGCACACTGGACCCAGAGCAGAGCCCAGCCTTGCCTTGCTTGGCCACGCAGCACAAGAGGAGCAGATCCGAGCAGGGTTCAGAATCTCCAGTGGCCACAAAGGTCCCTACACCCACAGGCGCACAGGTCAGTGAGAGAGCCTTCTGGACTGACCAAGAGGGGAGCAGGGTGTCTCCATAACTCAGGCTCCCTCAAGAGGCAGCAGCGGGGGAAGCAGTGGACAGGAGCTCCCAAAACAGGCAGGAGCTTGGGTCCATTACTGAAGGTCTCTGCATAAATCCCCTGAGGAAACTGAGCCTGAGAGGCGGCCCTGCCCTCACCTGAGAATCTTAATTTAATCTTACCCTGAATAACAGCCTGGCCAACCACCAAAAGCCCTGAGGCTGGGGAGCAGCATTTGAATCTCAGACCCAAGCACTAGCTGGGCAGATCTAGGCGGGGGTGGAGAGGACTCTCAGAAGTCAAGTAACTGGCTGGGAAAATGCCCAGAAAAGGAAAAAAAAATAAGACCATAGAAGGTTACTTTCCACTTGACCAGATATTTCCTCCTTTCCTTTCAGATGAGGAAGAATAATGCTTACCATCAGATAAAGACATAGAAGTCAAGGCCTCTGTATCCCAAACATCTGAAATAGATACCCCATGGGCTCAGGCCATGGATGAGATCAAAAAGAATTTTGAAAATCAAGTCAGACAGGTGGAGGAAAAACTGGGAAGAGAAACGAGAGAGATGCAAGAAAAGCGTGAAAAACAGGTCAATACCTTGCTAAAGGAGACCCAAAAAAATGCTGAAGAAAATAACACCTTGAAAAATAGGCTAGCTCAATTGGCAAAAGAGGTTCAAAAAGCCAATGAGGAGAAGAATGCTTTCAAAAGCAGAATTAGACTAATGGAAAAGGAGGTTCAAAAGCTCACTGAAGAAAATAGTTCTCTCAAAATTAGAATGGAACAGATGGAGGCTAATGACTTTCTGAGAAACCAAGAAACCAAAAGATGAAAAAATGGAAGATAATTTGAAATATCTTATTGAAAAAACAACTGACCTGGAAAATAGATCCAGGAGAGACAATTTAAAAATTAAACTGAAAGCCATGATCAAAAAAAGAGCCTAGACATCATCTTTTATGAAATTATCAAGGAAAACTGCCCTGATATTCTAGAACCAGAGGGCAAAATGAGTATTCAAGGAATCTACCTATCACCACCTGAAAGAATTCCAAAAAGAGAAACTCCTAGGAACATCGTGGTCAAATTCCCGAATTCCCAGGTCAAGGAGAAAATATTGCAAGCAGCTAGAAAG